>CM040998.1:4369068-4380343 GCA_022985145.1 Pangasius djambal
TCTTTGGGCAATCCTCCAGGAGGCTTGGAGTAATATATCAAGTCAATGTTTGAATAAACTGACTGCTCGGATGCCTAGTGTTGTCCCTTATTATCAATGCAAAATGGTCACTAACTAAAGAGGATTTATGCTGATATTGCCCAAAAACCCTATTTTGTTCAGGCGTTTCCAAACTTTTGGAGGGCAGTGTACATATACATATATATACACACACATATATGTTGTTAGTTACTGACTGTGTAGGGTGTCTAAACTTTTGCATCAAATCTAAAGAAACTGTTCATTAATATTTGCAGAAAAAATTGTTTGCTGCAGAGGTTTTGTTTACTTGTTTTCAATTCAACATTCAAAAAATATGTTGAACAGGAGTGCCTTGTTGGAAATTACAACTTTGAGATGTCTATGGTAAAAAGTACTTATGTCTTTCCAGCACTGTGGTTGAATTTTGGCCCATTCCTTTTGACAAATCGTCTACAATTTCCCAAGGTTACGAGGGCTCCCTGATGGATTCAAAATCCTCCAAAAATAAAGCCGGGAAATTGGCTAGGCCATGCAAGCACTATCACTTTTTTTTTAGAAACCAGTCTTGAGTTATTTTGGCTATATGTTGGGGTTGTTTCTAGTTAAAACATCCATCTTCACCCCAGATTCATTTTCTTGGCTTATTTCTTGGCTCTAATATGCCCTGGGACATTCATGTTTCCTTTGACGAAAGAATGTTTCTTTGTGTTCTGTTAGATGTGTTTTGACTACTTGTAAATGTTCATTGTATAATTATATCTCTGGGTAACATGAAGACATAATAACAAAAGAAAATCTTTCAGAAGGGCTTCATGCATTTATTTTGCCTCGGGGCACCCACATAATCCAAGTTAGCCTCTGACTATTTGCAGCCCCATATCACGATGCTCGTGGTACTTCTTGCATATAAAATCTTCCCTGCCAATGGCAGAGTCTTTTATAATGACACAAGGTACAAAGTGCACAAGACCATTTTTCAACATTTATATCTAAAACTTGATTTGTTATATGCAACCTTTACACACACACAGACAGAGGAACATCTGTACACCTGCTCATTTATGCAGTTATATAATCAGCCAATGTGGCAGCAGCATTAAATCAGCATAAAATCAGATGCAGATACAGGTCAAGAGCTTCAGTTTATGTTCACATCAAACATCAGAATGGGAAAAAAGTGTGATCTCTTTGACTTTAACCATGGCAATGCTGGTGGTACTAGATGGGCTAAAACAGTCTCTAGAGTTTACATAGAATCTTGTGAAAAACAAAAAACATTGCATGAATGACAGTTCTGTAGGTGGAAATGTCTTGGTGATAAGAGAGGTCTGAGGAAAATGGCCAGATTGGTTTGAGCTGCTAGGAAGGATATAGTAACTCATATAATTACTCTTTACAACCATGGTAGCAGAAAAGCATCTCAGCATGCACAAAACATCAAACCTTGAGGTGGATGGGCTACAACAGCAGAAGACCACATTGGATTCCTCTCCTGTCAGCCAAGAACAGGAATCTGGCTATAATGGTTACAGACTCACTGAAACCGGATAGTTGAAGACTGGAAAAAGACCAGGTGATGCTGTTGTAGCTCATCCACCTCAAGGTTTGATGTGTTGTGTGTTCTGAGATGCTTTTCTGCTCCCCATGGTTAAAAAGAGTGCTTATTTGAGTTACTTTAGACTTCCTTTCAGACCAGTCTGGTCGTTCTCCTCTGATCTCTCTCATCAACAAGGTGTTTCAGCCTGCAGGCCCTCCACACACAGGATGTTTTTTTGTTTTTTGCACCATTCTACGTAAACTCTACAGACTGTTGTGTGTGAAAATCCCAGGAGAACAGTAGTTTCTGAAATATGCATAAATGACCAGATGTACAGGTGTTCCTAGTAAAGTGGACAGTGAGTGTGTACACACAGTCCCCTCCAAAATTATTGGTAAGGCAAGGCCAATTCTATTGTTTTTGTTATACACTGACAACTTAGAAAATGGCACCTTTTGCTTGAACCCACCCATTTTTCAAGTGGTCAAAAATATTGGAACATGCAACTGACAGGTGTTTCTCATTGCCCAGGTATGCCCTGTTAGATTGACTGTTTAAACAATTCATAGCTTTGAATGGCTACTCTTGGTTTGAGCCTTGGGTTTCGCCTGTGAAGACTGCATTTTTTGTTAAAAAGTATAAACCAACATGAAGACCAGAGAGCAGTCTATGGGAGAAAAGTAAGCTAGTTTGAAGCTAAGAAAAGAGGGAAAATCGAACAGAGTCATTGCACAAGCATTGGGCATAGACTATACAACAATTTGGAATGTCCTGAAAAAGCAAGAAACCACTGTTGTACTAACAACCAGACATCCAACAGGTCGGCCAAGGAAAACAGCAACAGTAGTTGATGACAGATACACTGTGAGAGCTGTGACAGTGGAGGTAGTGTCATGGCTAGGGTTGCATGGCTGCTTCTGGAACAGGCTCACTAATCTTTATTGATGATGTAACTCATGATGGTAGCAGCAGAATGAATCCAGGAGTCTAGTCACTATAGTGTCTGAATACTTTTTTCCTTATCATTTTATTTTTTTAAACATATCTTTGTTTAAATATGCTTATCAATAAATTTAAACTGATAAATTGTTGGTCAATTTAAATTTTAGGAAACAAGTGCTACTCAATCATGACAGTTTTCAGCAATCATTTAAAAGTAAAACAGTTGAGAGGGAAACTAAAAAATAAATAAATTTAATAAATACATTAGAAAGATGTGTGGTTAAGCCATTTGAGATCCAAGCTTGCCCAGTGCAGCACAATGACATTTTCATGATGACATACAATTGGAGTTCACTTACAAATTTTGATTCTGACAGAACTAATAGCAAATACAAAATTTGGCAAATGAAATTCTTGATTGCCGAATTTTGTGTAGCACATGCAGAATCAGTGACGGAGGAAGGAGGAGACCATTTTTCAACCTTGTGCCTTACCATCACTATAATATCCACATGCATTAGGACATGATGGATAGACAGTCGGACTTGTAACCCGAAGGTGAACACGAAGGTCGTGGGTTCGAGTCTCAGGTCCGGCAGGGATTGTAGATGGGGGGGAGTGAATGACCAGCACTCTCTGCCACCCTCAGTACCACGACTGAGGTGAGACCCTTGAGCAAGGCACCGATCCCCCAACTGCTCCCTGGGCGCCGCAGCTAAAAAGGCTGCCCACTGCTCTGTGTGTGTGTTCACTACTGTGTGTGTGCACTTGGATGGGTTAAATGCAGAGCACAAATTTCAAGTATGGGTCACCATACTTGGCCACAAGTCACTTCACTTCACTTCACACTGCCCCAGGTAATTATTCAATGTTCATGGAGTCACAGTTATATCTGTAACTAGCATTCTTCTTTTTGCCACTGTGACAGTTAATTGGTTCTACCTGTTTCTTGTGAACACTGTTATAATTAGTCTATTTAAACTCCCTGTTCTTACTTTTTTAACTGCTGTTTAATGGCTGTTGTGCCATCTTTACTTAGCTTTTTTTCTTACCTCAGCTTTGATCTTTTCAATTTCAGCTCGAAGTAGCTCAATTTCATGCTTCAAGCTGTCAATCTGGAGGTCTCTATGGAGCAGAATAAACAAAAAAACATCATGGAGAAAATGAGAACAGAAAGCAGCTCATTCAAAATTGTTTATTGTAAACAAGTGGCATCATTTGAATATTTTAGTACCTGTCATCAAAGCCATTATTTGGGGGCCCAAATGTCTGATCAAATATGTCAACCTATCCAAAAAAACAACAAACAAACAGAAAATTAAATCTTAACACATAAAATTGTTGAAAATGTTTTTGAAGCATGTGGAAATGGCTGCATGCCCTATAAAAATCTCTCTAAGACTATCTATTCTTCTTTCAGAAGTCAGAATACCAGTCATGTTTTTACAAAAACAACAATTTTGGGGCGATGTGCTCATAGAAAGCAGTTTAAAAGCCACTAACTGATTAACTATGTGATAAAAAATTATTTTATATTATCTAGTATAATATTCTCTGCTGGCAATGACACCAACCCAAAGTTTTCTCGAGATGTGACAATGAGATTCAAGTGAAGATTTATCCAGACGTAACATGCCTATATAGGGCGCCAGTCTGTCACCTATGTCAGGAGATATTCATCCTGTCATACTACAAAACTACAGCAGTTACACATGGAAATTGTGTGTGCTTTTAAACTAAGGATTTGACTTAATGTTGGTTTGATAGCCAATCTGGTGCTGTAATGCCACCAATATCGATAGGCAAATTCTCTTCCACCAAATGGTGAAGAGTACATGAGACAAACATCTAGCACTAAATAAAATACACTTAATTACACCAGAATGCCCTTAAACTATATAAAGGTTTTGAAGTTCTATTGTTTGTGACTGCTGAAATCAAATATACAAACCCTACTCACTGCTTGGCATGTGCAATATCTTACAAAATTTCAGCTTTTCCCCAAAAACCAAAGCACAGTGCAAAAAAAAGCTAATGTCAGGGCTTGTCAGTGCAGGGATTAATAATAAAATTAAAGAGATACTCTGGCCAAAATAAAAAAAATTAACCATTGATGCATCTGTTGTAAACATGTCTACTCATGTCTTAGAGCAATGGCGCAGCGGTGTGTACAACAAGGTGAATACTGGGGAAAATTTGAAAGACTAGAATGATTAGGGGTGGATATTGTGGGGGGGGGGGATGTTACCTGATCCTACTTGGATATAACATGACTGAAGAATCTATCAAGAATTTTATTTAGTATTTGGACTGACATTAGCTAAAAAGTTATCCATTATCATTAGGGATTGCTACTAAAAGACGGGGGTGCTATCCGGCTAAACCAACACTGTCAAATGGTGTAGAAGATCCTTATGGGTTAGCATCCTGTCAGTGGCTTGTGATCAGTCACAAGCAGTGTTATGTCAGTGATCATAAGCAGTGGCCTCTTCTGCAATGGTTAGACATACACTATATTGGCAAGTTTTGGGACACCCCTCCAACTCATTGAATTCAGGTGTTCCAATTACTTCCATTGCCACAGGTGCATAAAATCAAGCACCTAGGCATGCAGACTGCTTCTACAAACATTTGTGAAATAATGGGTCGCTCTCAGGAGCTCAGTGAATTCAAGCGTGGTACCGTGATAGGTTGCCACCTGTGCAATAAGTCCATTATGAAATTTCCTCACTACTATTCCACGGTCAACTGTTAGTGGTATTATAACAAAGTGGAGCAATTGGGAACAACAGCAACTCAGCCACGAAGTGGTAGGCCACATAAAATCACAGAGGGGGGTCAGCGCATGTTGAGGCGCACAGTGCACAGAAGTCGCCAACTTTCTGCAGAGTCAATAGCTACAGACCTCCAAACTTCATGTGGCCTTCAGATTAGCTCAAGAACAGTGTGTAGAGAGCTTCATGGAATGGGTTTCCATGGCCGAGCAGCTGCATCCAAGTCTTACATCACCAAGTGCAATGCAAAGCATCGGATGCAGTGATGTAAAGCACACTGCCACTGGACTCTAGAGCAGTGGAGACGTGTTCTCTGGAGTGGTGAATCACGCTTCTCTGTCTGGCAATCCGATGGACGAGTCTGGGTTTGCGGTTGCCAGGAGAACGGTACTTGCCTGACTGCATTGTGCCAAGTGTAAAGTTTGGTGGAGGGGGGATTATGATGTGGGGTTGTTTTTCAGGGGTTGGGCTTGGCCCCTTAGTTCCAGTGAAAGGAACTCTTAATGCATCACTACTAAATATTCCACAGTCAACTGTTAGTGGTATTATAACAAAGTGGAGCAACTGGGAACAACAGCAACTCAGCCACAAAGTGGTAGGCCACATAAAATCACAGAGGGGGGTCAGCGCATGTTGAGGCGAACAGTGCACAGAAGTCGCCAACTTTCTGCAGAGTCAATAGCTACAGACCTCCAAACTTCATGTGGCCTTCAGATTAGCTCAAGAACAGTGTGTAGTTCCAGTGAAAGGAACTCTTAATGCTTCAGCATACCAAGACATTTTGGACAATTTCATGCTCCCAACTTTGTGGGAACAGTTTGGGAATGGCCCCTTCCTGTTCCAACATGACTGTGCACCAGTGCAAAAAAGCAATGTCCATAAAGACATGGATGAGCAAGTTTGGTGTGGAGGAACTTGACTGGCCTGCACAGAGTCCTGAGCTCAACCCGATAGAACACCTTTGGGATGAATTAGAGCAGAGACTACTAGCCAGGCCTTCTCGTCCAACATCAATGCCTGACCTCATAAATGCGCTTCTAGAAGAATGGTCAAAAATTCCCATAAACACACTCCTAAACCTTGTGGAAAGCCTTCCCAGAAGAGTTGAAGCTTTTATAGCTGCAAAGGGTGGGCCAACTCCATATTAAACCCTACGGATTAAGAATGGGATGTCATTAAAGTTCATGCGCAGGTAAAGGCAGATGTCCCAAAACATTTGGCAATATAGTGTATATTCATATCTCATAAAAACTCAGAGTTTATACTAGAGAGGAACTTGAAAACAATGTTACAACTTTCTTGATTGTGAGCACATTCAAGACAATGTTTTACGATTCCAGCATCAAGGACCTCGTGGCACCTAAAGCTGAGGTGCTGGCCAGCGAGATGCCATAAACTCTACTGTAATCTAGCTAGCTAGCTAAATGTGTCCATTATAGGCAACTCCTCAGTAAGAATGTGACCTAGAGAACTAACTATCTAGGGTTAGCCAGCTAGTTTCTTGATGGAGATTTTAGGTGAGCTGTATTGCTGTATAGCTGTATTGTTTGTTAAATCAACATACACACCGATCAACCCTAACATTAAAACCGCCTGCCTAATTCTGCCCTTGTGCCCCCAAAACAGCTCTGACCCTTTGAGGCATGGACACCACAAGACCTCTGAAAGTGTGCTGTGGTATCGGATACCAATACATTAGCAGCAGATCTTTTAAGTCTTGTAAGTTGTGAGGTGGGACCTCCATGGATTGGACTTGTTTGTTCAGCACATCCCACACATGCTCGATTGGATTTAGATCTGGGGAATTTGGAGGCCAAGTCAACACCTTGAACTCTGTCAATGTTCCTCAAACCATTCCTGAACAATTTTTGCAGGGTGGCAGGGCGCATTGCCAGAGGCCACTGCCATTAGTGAATACTGTTGCCATTAAGGGGTGTACTTGGTCTGCAACAATGTTTAGGTAGGTGGTGCATGTCAAAGTAACATCTACATGAATGCCAGAACCCATGGTTTCCCAGCAGAACATTGGACATACATTCAGGATATAAATGTAAATACATTTAGGATATAAATGTATGTATGAATTTATCCCTAATGAGCAAGCCAGAGGCGACAGTGGCAAGGAAAATCTCCCTTATATGATATGAGCAAGAAACCTTGAGATGAACCAGACTCAAAAGGGAACCCATCCTCATCTGGGTGACAACGGATAGTGCAATTATAAATAAATCCCTTCTAAACTGTGTATTACATGGACAAATGGTGCAATTGTAAACAGGAAACTGATTACAGTTTTCACATGAAATCTGTTTTGTGAACCTATCCACTGTCCACTGATGGAGACCTGAGTGTAAAACTGCTCGCAGCAACTGCAGCCCCAAGGCCACCACAGAAATATCCAGTCTTCTTGTCCCAATTCAAAGCCACTGTAACCAGATAATCAATGTTATTCACTTCACATGCCAGTCGTTTTAATTTAATGGCTGATCAGTGTAAATTTGAAAGTTTGCTAACTAGCAAGCTAAGCCTGTTAAACTCTTAGTTAGCATACCAACTTCACCGATATGATAGCTACTTAACCACAACCATTTTCTGTTAGCTTGAAAAGGTGTCTGTTTCAATAGTATGCGGTAAAAACGTGCATGTTCATGAAAACGTTTCCGACACAGCACAACACTTCAGAAAACAAATTCTGGCTTGCTCTTAGGCATGTAACATATTCTATGTACTTGTAGCCACGGGAACCTATTCCGAACAGGGTGTGCTGAAACTTCACAACTAATGTACTAAAAAATTTTTAACAGTTCTGCAATTTTTTTTTTAAACTAAAGCCTAGGCATCCTCTAAATCCTCTAAATTCACCTTAAGCCATAAACACCCCACGAGACATATAGCCAAAGCCCAATCTTCAAAAGAAATGCACGTTGCATGGTGGCAGCATTAAAAATGAAAACATTTTCTTACTACATGCCTCATACGACTTTTTGAATGTGGTCTTTCGTTCCAGGTGTGGCTGTGAGGAACATCCCCCTTAAGATCAATGTCCAGACTGTCAAAAATACAGCCATGAACATGCATAAGAGCAAGGTTTGTCAGTGTTTTTTTTTTTGTGTGTCATTGTTGTGCACAACCATGTCTTCAGATAGTAGGCTCAGATTAGAAAATATTCTCTCCAATGAAGTGATTAAGATGGGGAGATATATACACAGTTTAATGAGGTTTTAAGCTTCTTTGAAAACTGCCCTTGTTTGTGGATGGAGTTTAGACATATCTGTGGCTATGTCTGTTACAGTGTTACAGGTAGAATCACCTAAGACATCTCCAAGCATTTTCAGTTGGAGCTCAAGACAGGCTCTGTCAAAGCACAAAGGAAGGTGAATGGATTCTAGGTTCATTATCTTAACTTGTTGGCTGCCTTAATAACCACCTTTTCTCTGAGAGCTGCTGTTTTCATGCCATCTTGGTTGAATCTCCTCCTTAGTTCCTCAGCAGTTCCTCAGCATCTCCATGAGTGTTGCACTTCAACCTCTGGCTTTATTGTGTGCCGATAATGGACCAGGGTTTTTGTTGCTCTGTGCAATTCATCTGGCATTTTCAGTCTGCTGTGGATATCCTGCATAGTATGTTGAAAAGTGCTTTTATGCACTTTATAAATCACCCAAGGGGAACCAAGGGCACCGGCTTTAATTTTCTGTAAATTCCTGGTCACCAACTTGCACAGCACAAAAATTGCTTCACAACACAAAGGGCCACAGCAGGTTTTCGCTTTCAGAGTTTGCTTATACAGGCCACTGATCTTGGATCTGGTTTATCCTCACACATTTGTTATCCTAAGCTTCTCCATAGTTTCAAGGTTTTCGCTAAAGGCACTACATACACACTTGATAGCTATCGTTTTAACATACCATCCTGTTACAACTACTTGTTTGGACCTTGCTTTTGGATGACTCACAGATTACCACAACTATGCCCTGCACAACGTTCACGGAACCAGCTATGAAACTCACATCACAAGCCTCTTGTAGTGGTGGGACTGTGGACATTCAATTTCAAATTTAATTTTATTTGTTCCACACACAACCATACACAGTATGACTTACTATAAAATAAAACAGAATATACATAGAGTAAGAAAATGGGAAAGTATTAAAAAGAAGTATTAAAAACATGAGGATTTCAAGAGGGATGGCAGTAACAGTCTGATAAAGTGCAGGTATGTGCAGTTGTTTTGTGCAATATAATGCTGTGCAACATTAAGCTGAGGTAGTTGTATGAAATTGCCCACATATATATACACACACACACACACACATACATACATACATAGAGTCACATCCAGAAGTATTTGGACAATGACAGAGTTTTTGTGATTTTGCCTTTATACACCACCACAATGGATTTGAAATAAAACAATCAAGATGTGATCAAAGTGTAGACTTTCAGCTTTATTTTAAGAGGTTCCACAAAAATATGGCATTTACCATTTAGGAATTACAGCCATTTTCAACAAAGTACCTCCATTTTCAGGGGCTCAAAGGTATTTGAACAAAGTGACATAATTGTAAGTATAACCATAATTTTAATTCTTGGATGAAAATCCTTTGCACTCAGTGACTGCCTGAAGTCTGAAATTCTCAAAACTCAAATTCTGAGTTTCCTCCCTGGAGATGCTTTGCCAGGCCTTCACTGCAGCCACCTTCAGTTGCTGCTTGTTTGTGGGTCTTTCTGCCTTCAGTCTTGTCTTCAGTAAGTGAAAAGCAGCTCTATTGGGTTGAGATCAGGCGACTGACTTGGTCATTGAAGAATATTCCATTTCTTTGCATTCAAAAAGTCTTGAGTTGCTTTCGCAGTATGTGTAGGGTCATTATCCACCTGCACTGTGAAGCGGCGTCCTATCAGTTTTGTAGCATTTACATTTACATTTATGGCATTTGGCAGACGCCCTTATCCAGAGCGACTTACAATAGTGCTTTGAAGTCTATCAAAGATACATTCTGATACCGGCTCACTAGGTCACAAACTAGGAATACCATCAGCCCAAGACTCTGTTGGGGTTTTTTTTTTTTTTTTTTTTGTGTGTGTGTGTGTGTGTGTGTGTGTGTGCGCGTGCAAGTGCTAACTTAAGTACTTAATGAAGAGGTAAGTCTTTAGACGTCGTTTGAAGACTGCCAGTGACTCAGCAGTTCGGACATCTAAGGGAAGTTCATTCCACCACCTTGGTGCCAGAACCGAGAAGAGTCTCGACGCATGTCTTCCTTGTGCCCTGAGAGATGGTGGGACCAGTCGAGCAGTGCTAGAGGACCGGAGGGAGCGTGGTGCCACGCGAGGTGTGATAAGAGTTTTGAGATAAGTGAGTGCTGGTCCGTTTTTGGCTTTGTAGGCGGGCATCAGTGTTTTAAATCTGATGCGGGCAGCTACAGGAAGCCAGTGGAGGGAGCGCAGCAATGGGGTGGTGTTGGCTGAGTGTGAGCAGAGAGTAAAGCCCTATACACCTCAAAATTCATCTTGCTACTTCTGTCAGCAGTCACATCATCAATAAACACCAGTGAGCCCGTTCCATTGGCAGCCATACATGCCCATGCCATAACACTTCCTCCAACACTTGATGTGTTATACTTTGGATCATGAGCTGTTCCTTTCTTTTGCCATATTTTTCTCTTCCCATCATTCTAGTACAAGTTAATCTTGGTTTCATCAGTCCAAAGAATATTATTCCAGAACATGGGAGGCTTTTTTTAGATGTTTTCTGGCAATAGAAAATAGAAAATCTTTTAGATGTTTCTCTGTATTTACATTCATGACGGCGTCTCTTGATTGTAGATTTTGACAATGATACGCCTACCTTCTCCAGAGTATTCTTGACTTCTGTTGATGTTGTGAAGGGGTTTTTCTTCACCAAGGAAAGGATTCTGCAATCATCCACTTTAGTTGTCTTCCGTGGTCTTCCAGGCCTTTCGATGTTGTTGAGCTCACCAGTGCTTTCTTTCTTTTTAAGAATGTA
>CM040998.1:4380443-4391087 GCA_022985145.1 Pangasius djambal
CTGAGATCTCCTTGGACTTCATATTGGTAGCTCCAGTCAAACAGCTGCCAAATTCCCACTCAATACTTGATATCAACTCCAGACCTTTTATCTGCTTCATTTGTCTTGAAGTAACGAGGGAATGGACCCCACCTGGTCAATTAACTTCTTGTCAGTCAATTGTCCAAATACCTTTGAGCCCCTGAAAATGGAAGTACTTTGCTTAAAATGGCTGTAATTGCTAAATGCTAAATGCCATATTTTTGTGGAACCTCTTAAAATAAAGCTGAAACTCTACACTTCGATCACATCTTGATTGTTTTATTTCAAATTCAATTCAATTCAATTCAGTTTTATTTGTATAGCGCTTTTAACAATGGACATTGTCACAAAGCAGCTTTACAGAAATAAATGGATTCACAAAAAATATATTGTAAATATTTGAATTTATCACTGTGAATTTATCCCTAATGAGCAAGCCAGTGGCGACGGTGGCGACGATGGCAAGGAAAAACTCCCTGAGATGATATGAGGAAGAAACCTTGAGAGGAACCAGGCTCAAAAGGGAACCCATCATCTGGGTGCAATGGATAGTGCGATTATAAATAAATCCCTTCTATTATTGTGCGCTATAAGGACAAGTAGTGCAATTGTGCAACCAATAAATTCATCACAGTTTCTGCAAGAAGTCCGGTTGGTTAAAATCTATCCACTGTCCACTGATGGAGTCCTGAGTACGAAGCTGCTCGTGGCAACCGCAGCCCCAAAGCCACTACCGCAATCGCAGTCCCAAGCCATTACAGTACAACTCCCCATATGTGATCTCCAAACCATCTCCACAGCCCCCAGGTGGCACCATCCCCAGCAAACCAAACGGTTCTTCAGGCCGTCCATATGGGGCCACCTCCAGCAGCAGCAAGCGAACTCAACCGATGAGAACTCCAACCAGAAGCAGGGCACCAGGATGGGTCAAGCAGCGAGGAGGAGCAGAAGGGGTCAGGATCAAAATCAAATCCATTGTGGTGGTGTATAAAGGCAAAATCACAAACCGGACTTAAATATATATATATATATATATATATATATATATATATATATATATATATATATATATATATATATATATATATATATATATATATATATATATATATATATATATATATATATATATATATATATATATATACATATTAGGGGTGGAACGGTACACAGAAGCCACGGTTCGGGGGCACGGTTCGATACGGGTTCGGTACAACAGGAATAAGCAACAAATCCCCAGTGCTTGGTTTTTTTCTGTTTATTTTGAACAGGCAGTAGTGTTTGGTCACAATCAGCTACAGAACTGAAAAGCTTCTTGTGATATGAAAGTACAAAATAAATAGAATAATGAAAAATACAACTTTTTAATTAGGAGACTATATATTAAACTTTCAAAGGTTAAGCCCAACCCTCTCCTAAAACAACAGAAAAACATCAAATGTGCATTAAATTTAAGATTCAATAAACTTTAAAACGAAATCTCTTTTAATGAAAATGCTTCAAAATAAAAGGCTTCAGATTTATTCTATTTTCAAGTTTTTCTTCAAAAATATCAGTTTGTCCACATTTTCAGTAGTGAGTGAAGATCGTGTGGTGATAACAATGTCACCTGCCATTGAGAAAACCATGTGTATAGAGAAGGGACCACGAACTGCCTTATGTGCGCACGAGATGGGACAGTGTAACGTGACCAAAAAGAGAAGTTTGCACTTTGAGAATTTGCATTTAGGAATATGGTACTTTGCTAATAAAAATATAAGATTTATAAAGAAAAAGGTACCATTTCTTCTTTCCTATTCCAGAAACTCAAAAATTACATTTCTATAAGTAAAAACAAAACTGGGGTTCACATAACACAATGAATTCAAGAATGTCAGACCAGAATTTAACAGTGTGGGTGCAGCAGCAAACCAAATTTTCTAGTTTATCCAAACAAAAAGAACAATTTATGTTGATATCTTTTTATTTTTAAGTCTTTTAAGAGAGCATGTATCCGACTAAAACCTATGAATTAGCTTAAATGTTACTTCTTTCACTTTATTAGTTATAAGAAATTTGTGCGGTAAGGACCATACCTTCTTCCAAGGAATTTTGTCTACAATTCCATTCTAGTATAAAATCACATAAGGAATGGAGACAAGTTCCTCCTGAAACAAAACTCTGGACTTCTTGTTATTTTTTGATTTAGAAGAAAGAAACTGTTGCCTATAAATGATTCACAAATGTCCACAAATGGAAAAGAAAGAGTCACAGGACAAAACCCTTTGAAAAGCATAACTACCTGTGGTACTGCATCAGCCACAATGGCAAACTCTTTTGGAGTAACAGGAATTCCATGTTTTAATAAAAAAAAAAACAGAATAGTTACAAATTGATCCATTTTGATCAAAAGGTTGAGCTACAAAAAGAATGCCGTTTCTAAACCAAATGGCAAAGACATGAGATTTGTCTTTATATAACAAGTCCTTATTATTCCACAAAGGATATGTGTGGTGTGAATTTGTGTTAAAAAATGAGGACCAGGCCAATAGCATTTGTTTATGAAAAAGAGACAATTTGACAGAGATTTTCATAATGTTGTAACTGCAACTAGTTTTAAGAAAATATGGTTAGGGATGAGATTCCATATAGAAGTGGGATTATTAATAACATGTCTTATTTAGATTACTTTAAATGTGTTTAAATCGAGAAAGTTTAACCCACCATTTTCAGTAGTGTTCATTATTATAGATTTTCTAACAAAATGAGTTTTATTTTTCCATACAAAGTTAGTAAGTATCCTATTAATTTTCATTGAAATAATGGTGTCAACATTCAAGGAGAGCAGAATATGTTAGCCTTGACAGACCCTCTGCTTTGGCTAGCAAGATTCTACCCCTTAATGGGAGATCTCTTTGAAGCCTTTCTGTTTATTTTCAATCACTGGATTATGGATAATATTACAAATTTTTAGCCTCACACCTCCAGGATTGGGGGTTCGAGTCCCGCCTCTGCCCTGTGTGCATGGAGTTTCCATGTTCTCCTCGTGCTTCAGGGGTTTCCTCCCCCAATTCAAACACATGCATTGTAAGCTGATTGGCATCTCTAAATTGTCTGTAGTGAGTGAATGGGTGTGTGAGTGTGTGCCATCCAGGGTGTCCCCTGCCTTGTGCCCCCAGTCCCCTGTGCCCCCAGTCCCCCCTCCAGGCTCCCTGTGACCCTGTGTAGGATAAGCGGTACAGAAAATGGATGGATGAAAATTTCGGGAATATTACACTCTTTGATGGCCATCAACTCATATTTTGACAAATTCACGAAAAGGCCAGAGGCCTTAGAAAATTCCAGAATGTACTCTAATTCTATACAGACTTGGCTAGGATCTCACAAAGATTGGTGGCCAACTGACTAATGAGTATCTGTTTATCTGCAATAGAGATACCCCGAAGACCACTGTTAGAAATATAGGAAGCAAAGATTTGAGACCCAAGTGAAAACAGATAAGGGGAGATAGAACAGCCTTGTCTAATTCCACAAGTCAAATAAAAACTGGGGGAAGTGCCATACTTCAACTTGATAGAACTATTATATTTATAGTATAAGGTTTTAATAGCCTTGCAAAAATAATCACCAAAACCACATTTTTAAAGAGATTTAAGTATGAAATTGTGCTGAACAGAATCAAAAGCCTTACAGAAATCCAGGAAAAGAATAAAACTGTTATCTTCTATCAGGTCTCTATAGTCAAGCAAGTCCAAAACCAATCTTATATTATTTGCTATAATGATAATAATAATAATAATAATAATAATAATAATAATAATAATAATAAATAGCCAATTCCTCATAAAACCAGACTGAGTCTCATCTATAATAATATCTAAACATACTATCTAACAAGTCTTTATGCAAATAATATGTCCAAAATTGTAATCATTGTTACGGAGAGTGATGGGTGGCCAACTATCCAATTTAATGAGGTCCTTCTTTAGTTTTTGAATTAATGTGATAATACCCTGTGTCACTGAGAGGAGGCAGAGCCTCCTTATTAATACTCTCAATAAAAACATTAGTTAAAAGGGGAGTGAGTTCATCAACAAATATTTTGTACAGTTCAGCTGTTATCCCATCACACCTGGGGATTATTGTTTTTTAGACTCTTGATTGCACTTGATTGAATTGATAAAAGTAGTAGTCATCTCTACTGAACATTTGGAACTATAAAGGCCTTTGTAAAAGATTTTGTATTTCCTTTGGGTCTTTTATGATCTTATCATCAATACATAGCTGCTCAAATGTTGAGAGGGCACAATTGCGCTTCTCAAATCTAAAAAAAATATTCTGAATTAAGTTCTCCTTCTTCAAGATATTTTTTCTTGTATCTTATGTATGCACCCCTAGCCTTTGTTAAAATATATCTCATACAATTTCATCTGCAAAGCTGCAAGTGCAATCAAAATTATGGAATTGAGATAAACCCAAGATCAGGCTATCTTCTAAAGCTCTTTTTGCCTTTGCCAACTCTTCTTGAATATAAACCAATCTCGAATTTAAGAAGCTTCCAATTAGTACAATAGGACTTTTGTGTTGTGGACAGTTCCCAATAAGTGGCAATTAACTCTTTAATGTTTTGCTTAACCTCTGGGAATTCAAGAAGTGAATTGTCAAGTTTACAGATTGTGGCTTTAATAGGGCCTGAAACATAATCTGCAGTGAGGGGGTTTAATAGTAAAGATAGTTTTGTGATCTGTCAAGAGAGTACATTGAATGGCCACAGACAGGTCAAATTAATAAGGTCAGACAGGACTATTAATAAGGTCAAACTGAGATTGTCTAGGCCCAGACTTGTTGGACCAAGTAAACTCAAAATGGTTAGGAAATCTTTCTCTCCAAATGTCCACCAGATCGAATTTTGCCAATAGGGTTAATAGCGCTGGGCTAGAACAAGCTGTGCTCTTGGGCGGATATCTATCTACAGTATTATCAGTCGTCACATTAAAATCTCCACCTAGGATAATGATGCATTAGGAAATTTATTTAACCAGTATGTAAGTTTCTCATTTAGTCTGTCAAAACAATTTCATTATCCACTAAAGATTACCTATAAATGTTGCCCAGAATGAATGCGTGCTGATTCAGTGAAATTACCACGAAACAAAAGTGACCCAAATGATCTGACTCTGATCCCAATATATCCCTGCAAATTTATTTCTACAAATGCTTACTCCTGCTGAATGTTCAGTGCCATGTGAACTCCATATGTCATTACCCCACTGTGATTTCCACCACAATATTTTAATGTGCAATACCGTCACACTACTGGCAAGCTACACTATTCTCAACCAACCTGTACTTATGTGTATACACCCCTCTACTTGATTTTGTTGCCTCATATTAGAATAGTTTTTAATCTATTTTGTTCTTGTGTGCATACTCTTTCTGTACTGTACCCCTGCTGTTGCTAAATGCAATTTCCCCACTGCGGGACAAATAAAGGAATATCTTACTCTTACTCTTACTCTTATCTGTAATCATTCTTAGCTGAGTAACATTCCTGGAAGGAACAAAAATCTGATTTGTGTTTTTTAGCAAACAAAAAAGAGCTTTCCCTTTTACATTATCTCTGAGCCCCCTGGCATTAATAGAAATTAATGAAAAAGACATAAGCACCAGAACAGTGGTAGATAAAGAAAGAAAGAAATAAAGAAAGAAATCAGAACAAAACTGAGTGAACCTACAATTCCAAAGGTTCAACCCACTACTTCACTTACAAAAGCACAAACACAAACACTGAAACCATGCCCACCTGGCATCTGAGTTCTTAATATTTGTGTCCAGAAAACTTTGAAGTAATTACCATTTCTTCAATCAAACAACTATTTAAATAACCTGATAACTGTATATTTAATAAAAACTGATGAAATGGATTTAATAATAAAGTACCAAAATAAAAATACTCTGAATAACGTTCCTTTGGTTTATACCTTTTTTACAGTATGTGCAAGATATAATAGGCCAGCAAAGTAAATTTTGTTCAAGCCATCAAGATACATAAAATAAGAGCGTTTAACCCAATTACCTGAGATAACAACAAAATTAACAAACTACTATCTGAAAAAACATTGCCTTTTGATCTTACTCATTAGCCATTTTTAGCGGGCAGCCTTTTACCCTCAGTGACCGTAACCGTGGAATCCAGCCCTCTTCCCCTCCTGTCTCAGCTTCTCTACCTCGGGCCATAATATGCTCCTTGCTTCCTTGTCTTTTTGCGATAAATCTTTGAAGATCTTTATCTTCTTTCCTTGAGTGAACTAGAGGTTTTGGCATTTTTCCACACTTTTGTCCCACTAAGAACGCAAAGAGAAGAGAACAATTATACCGCGGCAGGATTTTGCAGCTGCAGAGCGCAGACCCAGCGATGTCGACTCTGTATGGTAGTTCCGCAGTGATACCTAGCGAAACCTGGCTGAAGAGATCAATGATTATTTCCTTCACATTTTCCCCTCTTTTCTCTGGAATACCAGCTACGCGCAGATTCCACCGTCTGTTATACGCATCCAGATCATTGCACCTTTCCTGAAGTTCAAAATTTTTTTCAGTTTTTCTACTTTTTCCTCAAATCCTTCAGTTTTTTTTATGTTAAAGCCTTCATCTATTCACCCTGATATTCCAAGGAGTCAATGATACATTTGATTGAAGTGGAGTTCTCACTAACAGCTTTTTCGACCCCCTGAATTTGGCGCAAAGTCTCGTCATGCATGCCCTCTATTTTCTGCATGAATCTCAGGAGCACAGCGTCATTCACCACAGGACTGAACTAAAAAGTGTCCTGACATATTACTAGCACCGTCAAAGCAATATCCCTGGAGACAATCAACTGGGACGTTCAGCCTGAGAATTGTTACATCTCTCCACTGCTGTGCCTCCATGTCCTTATCTACATATTGCAACATTAATTAAAATTGTTCCATTGTATTGGCATCCATGGTACCATGGATGCTGTGAGTACCTAGTACAAACTATTTTAAACAGGGGATATCTCTCTGAATAGCATAGGCATAGAGTTGAAACAGTTGACACAGTTATCTCTCCTAAGAAGCCAGTTATCTCTCCTAAGAATCCACTCTCTCTCTCGGGAGGTACACTCCAGCATAAGTTCATAAAAAAAGCCATCACAGCACTGTCACCCCAAAAAGCAACCCCTTTCTTTCCCTTGCTGTGTTCTGAGCTTGGTGGGCAGCATCAGATAAAAGTGCACTAACTGGAGTGTGTTTTAGAGCAGAGACTTTTTTAATGGCATCAACGTGAAGTTTTGACCTTTCATGCAGCTTGAAATTTTCTTTAAATTTCTGCTAGTTTGTAAAGCCTTCCTTAACAAACCTGCTGTCTAACCTCAAGTTGACTTCATTTATTAGACCTTTCTGCACCAATTTGACACAGATAAAACATACAACACAATCATCGTCCTCAATATAATGCAGCCATCTCCACTTGCTGAACCAGGTTGCACTGAATAAATGACAAAGTGTTTCTTTGCTAAACTGCCTTCCAGGGAACCTGAAGCTGGTTGGTTGTTCTCAGCAAAGTATTTTGATAGCAAAATATGTTATTAATGACCTTCTATGACATTTTTGTCATTTTCTTTAATTATTTAATTTTTTTCTAAGCAATATTCTCTCTCTCCCTAGCAGCCCCCTTTCCCGCAGTTATGTATGCAAGTGCGCGAGTTGATAGTATATATCCACTATATGGCCTTTCCAGAAATGTTGCCACAAAGTTGGAAGCACACAATTGTATAGAATGGCCTTCTATGCTGCAGCATTACCATTTCCCTTCACTAGAACTAAGGGGCCCAAACATGTTCCAGCATGACAATGCCCCTGTGTGCAAAACAAGGTCCATGAAGACATGGTTTGCCAAGGTTGGAGTGGAAGAACTCAAGTGGCTTGCGCAGAGTCCTCACCTCAACCCCACTGAACACCTTTGGGACATCCCAGGCCTCCTCCCCCTACATCAGTACTTGACCTCACTAATGCTCTTATATAGATGAATAAGCAAATCTCCACAGCTATGCTCCAAAATCTAGCGGAAAGCCTTCACAGAAGAGTGCAGGTTATAATAGCAGCAGTGTAGAGTGCAGAGTGCAGGTTATTATGACAGCAAAGCAAGGACTATCTTATATCTTATGTACATGCTAGATTCATAAAATGGCTAATATGCAAGGGGGCAGCAAAGAAAAGGGCACAGCTGAACAGGGATTTAAAATGGCTACTATTTCCAGACATTACCCCAGGCATTTTTTGTGTTTGTATATGGTGCCTTTATCAGCAACACATGGAATAATGAGTCACGTTATGAATTTTGGATGCACACAAAGTCTATGCGTGTAGGTTGGGAATGCCCCTTGAGGAGCCTTTTGTGGTATGCACACGTTGGCTTGTGTAGAGTATAAAACAGGCCTTAAAATTAAAGCGAAAACTCTAATGAAATAAAAAATGACCCTGATGCTTGTACTTAAGATCCTTTCAACACAGTTAGCACTGCCTGACTCTACAGGATACAGCTATGGAAGAGTAATGACTCATAATCACCCAGAAAAGGACTAATTCCCTTTTAAGTCTGGTTCCCCTTAAGGTTTCTTCCTCATGTCATCGCAGGGAGTTTTTCCTTGCCACCAGCGCCTCTGGCTAGCTCATAAGGGATAAATCCAAATCTATACCTGAATATATGTAAAACTGTCTTGTGACAATGTCCATTGTTAAAAGCACTACACAAATAAAATTGAACAGAAATGAATTGTCAACTGCTCACCAGTTAGTGGTGAGCTTAATTCATCACACAGAACACCACCCAGATTTAGCAGGTAAACCCTACAAAGCCTGGCTGAGGCTTCATTGAGAGAAAAATTTAACTTATACCTTGTACTGGGTGAGGTTGGGACATTGAGTCTGAATGGGCCTTGTTCAATCCCTCAGTCATGGAGGCAGCTGCAAGATGCTATGGCCAGAAGGCTGTCACTGTCAGTGACACTTCACTAGTGGTGAAGGAAGCAGTCAAGTTGAAGAAGGAGGATTTCCAGGAAATGCTCATAGAGGTCTCTTCTAATTCAACTGAGAGGTATCAGAGAGTCAGAAGGACTGTGACAAAAGTGGGTGCAGTAGTATAATCACATAGGCATGAGAGGAATTTGGAGAGGCTATGGAAAAAGACTTTCAGGTGGCAACAAAGATATTCTGGTAAACCATTTGGGGGAGTGCTGACCTGGGGATACTGGGGATACTGTTCAGCAATGAAATTAACACTTTGATGGATGTGCCTTCCCAGAGACAGTGCCAAAAATCTCTGGTGTTTTGGAGTCCATCTCTGTGGCTAAGGTTACTATAGTGGTTAGAAACATTCAGAGTGGCAAGGCTGCAGGAATGGATGAGATTTGGCCAGAGATGTTGAAGTCACTGGACAAGGTTGGGGTCTTGTGGCTAACAAGCCTCATCAATGTTGCATGGAGACCTGGTACTGTGCCTCTGGACCAGCAAACTGGGATGGTGGTCATTATTTTTAAAAAAAGAGGGACCAAGGTGTGTGCTGTGTGACAGAGCCAGTTGAGGTAGTTTAGGCGTCTTAAAAAGATTAATTTAATGTGGTCTATGGTTTGAAGGATAAGCTAACTGAGTATTCACCTTCTAGGCTTAGAGTTAACTTTAAGTAAGTGTTGTTCATTATTTTATCCATAAAAAATATGATCCTCAAGAAAAGCAATTTATTCATTGCTGTGTAAGATCTCCTTCAAAAACTCCTCTGTGCAAAAAAAAAACAAAACCTTTTTGTCCACCTTAAAGGGACAATACTATTAAGAAATAGTATCATATTAATGTATTTAATATTGGCCTCAAATAGCATTCCATAGTTTTTTGAGCATATTTACAGACCAACATATAAATTACATCTTCTTCTTCTTTCGGCTTTCCCTTCAGGGGTTGCCACAGCGAATCATCACTCTCCACCTATCCCTATCTTCTGCATCCTCAACACTTGCACCCACTAGCTTCATATCCTCATTTATTATCTCCGTATACCTCCTCTTTGGCCTTCCTCTTCGCCTCCTGCCTGGCAGCTCCATGTCCAACATTCTCCTACCAATATGCTCACTCTCCCTCCTCTGAACATGTCCAAACCATCTTAATCTGGCCTCCCTGACTTTGTCCCCCAAACGTCCAACATGAGCTGTCCCTCTGATGTACTCGTTCCTAATCCTGTCCAACCTTGTCACTCCCAAAGAGAACCTCAACATCTTCAGCTCTGCTACCTCTAGCTCTGACTCCTGTTTCTTCCTCAGTGACACTGTCTCTAAACCATACAGCATGGCCGGTCTCACCACTGTCTTGTACACCTTCCCCTCGCTGATATTTTTCTATCACACAGAACTCCCGACACCTTTCTCCACCCATTCTAACCTGCCTGCACTCGCTTCTTTACCTCTTTCCCACACTCTCCATTACTCTGGACTG
Organism: Pangasius djambal; assembly: GCA_022985145.1. NCBI lineage: Eukaryota > Metazoa > Chordata > Actinopteri > Siluriformes > Pangasiidae > Pangasius > Pangasius djambal. Next base: position 4,390,946 of record CM040998.1, read on the forward strand.
TTGACCCCAAGTACTTAAACTCCTGTACCTTCTTCACCTCTTCACCCTGTAATCTTACTGTTCCACTTCCCTCCCTTTCATTCACACACATGTACTCAGTCTTACTACGACTGACTTTCATTCCTCTTCTCTCCAGCGCAAA
>CM040998.1:4398488-4410458 GCA_022985145.1 Pangasius djambal
GCATGTTACCTTGATTGTTTGGTATATATAGCCCTCATATAGCCATTGTCTTGTGCCGTGTATTGATGTTGTTGTAACCTGCAGTCTATTCGTGTCAAGCTTGTTCATGCTAAGTCAAGTCTGTCCATGTCAAGGCAAGTCTTTGTAATTTTGGTTTTCACTCTGTAAATAAAAGCTGCACTTGGGTTCTTCACTACGCTTGCCTCAGTGGACTGATGTTACAATTATATTGATCAGCTCATTCTGGTGCTTGCTATGAACATAATTATATGACCTCTTTTTGAATAGTCGGTCAATTAGTTGGCTATCACTGGCCCTTAAATCCATCAACTGTAGGAAATTTCCCTGATTTTCTGATACATCTGTTTCATCGTGACCACAAAGAGCAATACAGGAGCGACAACAGAGGAGCAAAGTCTCACAGATTTTTTTCAGATATTTTCTGTCCTCATTCACTCTCTGCATTTTAACTGCTGATTTGAGTGGCAACACTTCCTGTTTTAAGTGTCTGTTGATGGCCTTTCATTTTCTGATGTTCACTGAATTTTCAGTGGCTTTTTTCCAGTTGCCAAATCCAGTCACTTGGGATGTGTCTGTCTTGGACTCATTGCCACCAAATGTGCGACAGGTGAAACAAAAAGCTCAGTCAATGGTGGGACTATATTCGAGCCAGTCATAAATCACATACCATTCTTTCTTGAATTTTCTACCATCCATTATTTGAAACGAAATTAATGGCTGATATGGCCCAATCTCAATTAAGTTTGCACAAATCTTTGGTCCATGAACCTTACCTTGCTCAGGTGGTGGGTTGTCTGTGGAGGCATGGCTAACCTTTCCTAATTGCAGCAGATTTAAGTAATTATCCAGTATAATGGGTCACTTAGCCATTCTGTCAAATTATTTAGTTTCCCCTAATTTTCATACAAATAAACTAATGTAAGAAAATAAAAACATAACCTATTGCTTATTTTGTTCTGCTTCCCCTATCAAGCCGGTGATATACATACACTATATTGTCCTTTATACTTTATGGTCCTTATAGCGCACAATAATAGAAGGAATTTATTTATAATCGCACTATCCGTTGCACCCAGATGAGGATGGGTTCCCTTTTGAGCCTGGTTCCTCTCAAGGTCTCTTCCTCATATCATCTCAGGGAGTTTTTCCTTGCCACCGTCACCACTGGCTTGCTCATTAGGGATAAATTCACAGATAAATTCAAATATTTACAATATATTTTGTGAATCCATTTATTTCTGTAAAGCTGCTTTGTGACAATATCCATTGTTAAAAGCGCTATACAAATAAAATTGAATTGAATTGAACTATATTGCCAAAGGTTTTGGGACGTCTGCCTTTACATGCACATGAACTTTAATGACATCCTATTCTTAATTCGTAGGGTTTAATATGGACTTGGCCCACCCTTTGCAGCTATAACAGCTTCAACTCTTCTGGGAAGGCTTTCCACAAGGTTTAGGAGTGTGTTTATGGGAATTTTTGACCATTCTTCTAGAAGTGCATTTGTGAGGTCAGGCACTGATGTTTCACGAGAAGGCCTCCGCTCTAATTCATCCCAAAGGTGTTCTATCAGGTTTGAGGTCAGGACTCTGTGCAGGTCAGTCAAGTTCCTCCACACCAAACTCGCTCATCCATGTCTTTATGGACCTTGCTTTGTGCACTGGTGTGCAGTCATGTTGGAACAGGAAGGGGTCATCCCCAAACTGTTCCCACAAAGTTGGGAGCATGAAATTGTCCAAAATGTCTTGGTATGCTGAAGCATTAAGAGTTCCTTTCACTGGAACCAAGGGGCCAAGCCCAACCCCTGAAAAACAACCCCACAACATAATCCCCTCCACCAAACTTTACACTTGGCACAATGCAGTCAGGCAAGTACCGTTCTCCTGGCAACCGCCAAACCCAGACTCACCCATTGGATTGCCAGACAGAGAAGTGTGATTCGTCACTGAGATAATCTGAAGGCCACACAAAGTTTGGCGGTCTGTAGCTATTGACACTGCAGAAAGTTGGCGACTTCTACACACTGTGCGCCTCAGCATGTGCTGACCCTGCTCTGTGATTTTATGTGGCCTACCACTTCATGGCTGAGTTGTTGTTGTTCTCAATTGCTTCCACTTTGTTATAATACCACTAACAGTTGACTGTGGAATATTTGGTAGTGAGGAAATTTCACAAATGGACTTATTGCACAGGTGGCAACCTATCATGGTACCATGCTTGAATTCACTGAGCTCCTGAGAGTGACCCATTCTTTCATAAATGCTTGTAGAAGCAGTCTGCATGCCTAGGTGCTTGATTTTATACACCTGAGGCCATAGACGTGACTGGAACACCTGAATTCAATGATTTGGAGGGGTGTCCCAAAACTTTTGGCAATATAGTGTATAAATACATATTTTTAAACAGTATTTCAACATGATCTGAAATTCCATGACTACACTAAATTGACTAAAAAAAAAAACTTGACCTTGACTTCTTGTCAGTTGTCCCTCTATAGGCCAATATAAATCTTCCCTGATATCTCTAAGATCCTAGAAAAGGTTGTAGCACAGCAGCCATGCTCATACTTTCATAGAAATAATATTCATAAAACCCTCCAGTCAGGATATCGGCCTCATCAAAGTACTGAGACAGCACTGGTTACAGTGCTAAATGACCAGCTACTGGCCTCCAAGCAAGGCACTGAACCCACAACCGCTCCCCGGGCGCCGCAGCAAAAAAAGGCTGCCCACTGCTCCTGGTGTGTGTTCGCTACTGTGTGTGTGCACTTGGATGGGTTAAATGCAGAGCACAAATTCCGAATATGGGTCACCATACTACATGTCACTTCACTAAACACAGTATTACCTTCCACTGCTATGCCAATGACACAAAGCTATATATTTCAGCAAAGCCAGATGACAGACACCAGCTTAATAAAAGTGAGGTGTAAAAGACAGACACTGCGTGCTGAGTAACTTCCACCTGCTTAATTCTGACAAGACAGAAATACTTCCACTAGGGCCACACACAGCTAGAAGTAAGCTGTCTGATTATGTGGCCTTTCAGTTACATTATGTGCAGCGGTCATGTCCTTAGGTCCTCAATAATTATAATCCAAGTCTGAAAATTATTGTAAGAAAATACCAGAAGTATTGCATATGTTAATATTCATAAATGCATCTGTTAAACATTTTTATTTCCAGCTGTGTGTTGAAGATTACTGGTCAAAACAATCACACACATACAGTAATATACAACGATCAGGCATAACATTAAAACCACTGACAAGTGAAGTGAATAACATTGATTATCTCATTATAGTGGCACCTATGAAGGGGTGGGATATATTAGGCAGCCAGTGAACAGTCAGTTCTCGACATCGATGTGCTGGAAGCAGGGAAAATGGGTAAGCGTAAGGATCTGAGCGACTTTGATTAGGGAAAAACTGTGATGGCTAAATGACTGGGTCCATGCGTCTCCAAAATGACAGGTCTTGTGGGGTGTTCCTAGTATGCAGTGGCTAGTACCTACCAAAAGTGGTCCAAGGAAACAACCAGTGAACCAGCAACAGGGTCATGGGTGCACAAGGCTAACTGATGTGCATAGGGAGCGAAGGATAGCCCATCTAGTCCAATCCCACAGCAGAGCTACTCTAGCACAAACTGCTGAAAATGTTAATGCTGGCTATGATAGAAAGGTGTCAGAACACAGTGCATTGCAGATTCCTGCGTATGGGGCTGTGTAGCCGAAGACCAGTCAGAGTGCCCATGCTGTCCACTGCTGAAAGTGCCTACAATGAGCACATGAGCATCAGAACATGGAGCAATGGTAGAAGCCTGTCACTTAGTATGGAAAGAAGGCAAGCCGGTGGAAGCAGTGTGATGTTCTGGGCAATGTTCTGCTGGGAATGCTTGGGTCCTGGCATTCATGTGGATGTTATTTTGACACATACCACCTACTTAAACATTGTTGCAGACCAAGATTACCTCCACATGGCAATGGTATTCCTGAATGACAGCGTCCTCTTTCAGCAGATTAATGTGCCCTGTCACACTGCACGAATTCTTCAGGAATGGTTTGAGGAACATGACAAGGAGTTCAAGGTGATGATCTGGCCTCCAAATTCCCCAGATCTCAATCTGGTCGAGCATTTGTGCCATGTGCTGGACAATCGTGCCATGTGGGGCAGTCGTGGCCTAATGGTCCGAGAGTCGGACTTGTAACCCGAAAGTGAACCCGAAGGTTGTGGGTTTAAGTCTCAGGTCTGGCAGGGATTGTAGGTAGGGGGAGTGAATGATCAGCGCTCTCTGCCACCCTCAATACCACGACTGAGGTGAGACCCTTGAGCAAGGCACCGATCCCCCAACTGCTCCCCAGGCGCCGCAGCTAAAACGGCTGCCCACTGCTCCGGGTGTGTGTTCACGGGTGTGTGTGTCCACTACTGTGTGTGTGCACTTGGATGGGTTAAATGCAGAGCACAAATTCCGAGTATGGGTCACCATACTTGGCCACAAGTCACTTCACTTCACTTCACAAACAAGTACAATCCATGGAGGCCCCACCTCGCAATTTACAGGACTATAAGGATCCGTCTTGGTGCCAGATACCACAGCACCAGAGGTCTTGTGTGGTCCATGCCTCAACAGATCAGAGCTGTCTGATCTGGCACAACAGGGACTTACACAATATTAGGCAGGTGGTTTTAATGTTATGGCTGATCGGTGTACATATTATTTAAACATTTTACAGTGTAAGGTTTTAAGGTTGCTCTCTTCTATACAACTAGTCTACTTGCCTGTGGAACTGATCATGGAACCGTTCACGATGGCCCTGGAGTGTATCAGCTGGTAAACCTAAGGTCCAAAACATGTATATTAACACATCCCTTGCTACCTAATGAATCACATCCAACAGAGGGCAACAAAAATTGTTATAAACCAATAAATAAACTTTAAATTTAAAACAAGAAGGGTAAAAAAGACTCACAGGCATGTAACTTGAATAGCAGCTTGACAGTGTAGTGATACAGGTGACTACAGTCCTGGATGACCTGAATAAGTGGTGCTAGTTTACACTGCCCTGATGTCAAGGTTGAGATGGCAATGGAGGTATTGAGCTGTCGTAGGACTGTGAAAGAACAGAAAACACAAAAACTAGAGAACAGTGGCGGCTTGTCCATAGGGGCATTATATCAGCCATTCAACAAATATAAATCTTCATAAAATTCTCATTCACAACTCCATACATTTAACTTTGAAATACTAACTACCTATTTTAAGCAACCAACGCTTTAAAAATCTTTATTTGACAGCAACTGATTTGTTTAGTTTCCTCGATGTTGCAAAATCGTGACGCAGCATGCCCACTGCCCCACTCAGTTGTCAGAAATATGAACCGCTGCCAGATTGGACTAGGTTAAAAATACTCCATGGATGCCAACATCTTGTTTGATAGAAAATACTTTGAATTATATATCATAAATTTATGCAAAAAGGCAAAGTGCAGTGTGTTTATGAAGTGGATGATGTCCATACATCAAAAATTTGTGAAATTCTTGTTTTCCTATGCAAAGGCTATGAAAAAGTAGAAAAAACATATTTACATTCTTTGTGGTTGTACAACCTGACAAGATGTACTCCAAAGACCACAAAGAACAACATTTGTGATAAAGCCATAACATGTGTATCTATACATTTATTACTGCATACATACCAAGCTTTAGGTTCATTAACAAGCAATACATTACATCCATTAAACATATATTTCAATATTAAACAATTTTCAAGATACAGATATTAGTTAGTCAAATAGCTTGTCTTGAAAGATCTAAAAGAAGTGAAGAGGATTTTAATCAAGAATTTTTTTTATATACAATTTAAAATAGCTGTATGGCAATTCTGGTATAACCAGCATTTTGAAGGCATTCCTGTCAAAGCCTACTGTGGGCAAGGGACTAATCATTAAAATATAGGTAAACTCACCTGATTCAGCAAGACGAAGCTCTGTATCCATGTAATCAAACACCTCAACGGTGAGTTGGAAACTGAGCACAGGAAACAAAATGGCCTCATAAGTCAAGCATATCCTTCACCAGCTTAGACACACTCCTTTAGGGCTGTATTCAGAGTCAGCAACTTAAGCTGGCAATTGGGTTTTTAGGAGTCTAGTGGTGAGCGATATGACAATTTAAGTTTGCACATAAAATGTCTCCATGATCTGTTTTTACAGAGAGATCACATGTACTGTGATATCAACAAATTTTGTCAGTTGTACTGAAAATGTTCAGACATGGCATCCCAAGGTTTTTTTTTTAACCAGACTTTATTCACTATTCCAGCTCCCCACTTTTCCTGACACACACACAAAAAAACCAATAATATTCATGTAGTCAGCCCCTTATGTTTCCTCAACATTTCAGTATTTTCAACACATTTAAATAATCACTTGCCCAGTCAATCACCTTTCCATTTACTGAACTTACTGAAGTACTCTTCAGTAAGTTCAGTAAATGGAAAGGTGATTGACTGGGCAAGTGATTATTTAAATGTGTTGAAAATACTGAAATGTTTTACCAGTTAGCACAGCTGATGATATTTTTACTTTTTTTTTTTTTAAATTACCCTAACCATGCTCGATTGTTTTCATTTTAGAAATAAGTTTTGGGAACTACATGTCTTTTGTTAATGTATGTAAAAAGGTACTTTGGCCTATGGTGCATATTTTATTCTTTTTCCTTGTAGAGTTTCATATTTTCATCAATAGGGAAATTAGTTTGGTTGCTCTGTTCAGTAACTTGAAATCATGAATTGTGATTCTGCCTGAAAAAAATCATATATTTTACCAAAATGCCCACCCTTAGTCTAGATTACTGGCTTTAAAGATTTTATTAGGAAAACCTGTACATTCATGCAATGTTCCAGTTAGCCATTCATGTGGCATTAGCGCAATGCGTATAATCTTGCAGATACAGAAGAGCTTCAGTTAATGTTCAAATCAAACATCAGAATAGGAAAAACTATGATCGCAATGACTCTGACGGTAATCTAAGGCCACAGTGGGTACAGGTGTGGAAACAGGTGTGGGTACAGAGTGGAAGATTTTGACTGGTCGTTTTCCAATATTCAGCTGTATAATGTCAGCATGCCTGTGCCCACTGTAGCCTTGGATTCCTGTTCTTGGCCAAAAGGAGTGGGATTCAAGTTAATGTGAACAGAGTGCTAGGGGATTAGAGCAGAGCAATTCTTACCTCTACAGGAAGAGCTTGTGTTTTAGCTAACTATAGATGTTAGCTCGCTCAGTTACCCCTATACTATGTACTGACAGCAGAATGAGCACAGTTACACTGCAACATTTTCAGGCTAATCAGGGTAGTGAAAAAGTGGGGCTCAGAGGCAGAGCTCCCACAGCTGAAAGAGTGAGCCAACCTTCAGTGTCATTACACATACACCAATCAACCATAACATTTAAACCACCTGCTTAATATTGTGTAGGTCCCCCTTGTGCCACCAAAACAGCTGTGACCCGTCGAGGCATGGACTCCACAAGACCCCTAAAGGTGTGGTGCGGTATCTGGCACAAAAACATTAGCAGCAGATCCCTTAAATCCTGTAAGTTGTGAGTTTGGGCCTCCACGGATTGGATTTGTTTGTCCAGCACATCCCACAGATGCTCGATCTGATTGAGATCTGGGGAATTTAGAGGCAGAGTCAACGGCAGTATGGCAGGGTGCATTATCCTGCTGAAAGAGGCAACTGCCCTTAGGGAATACCGTTGCCATGAAGGGGTGTACTTGGTCTGGAACAATGTTTAGGTGGGTGATATGTGTCCACCCACATGTCCATCCACATGAATACTAGGACCCACGGTTTCCCAGCAGAACATTGCCCAGAGCATCACACTGCCTCTGGCAGTTTGCCTTCTTCCCATAGTGCATCCTGGTGCCATCTTTTCTCCAGGGAAGTGACGCACACGAACCCAGCCATCTATGTGATGTAAAAGAAAATGTGATTCATCAGACCAGATTACCTTCTTCCATTGCTCCATGGTCCAGTTCTGACACTCACATGCCAATTGTAGGTACTTTTGGCACTGGAAAGAGGTCAGCATAGGCACTCTGCTCAGTTCTGACACCTTTCTATCACACATTTGTGCTACACTAGCTCTTCTGTGGGATCAGACCAGACAGGCTAGCCTTCATTCCCCATGTGCATCAGTGAGCTTTGGGCACCCATGACCCTGTCGATGGTTCACTGGTTGTCCTTCCTTGGACCACTTTTGGTACCAACCACTGCATACCGGGAACACCCTACAAGACCTGCTATTTTGGAGATGCTCTGACCCAGTCGTCTAGCCAACACAATTTGGCCCCTGTCAAAGTTGCTCAGATCCTTACACTTGCCCATTTTTCCTTCTTCCAAAACATCAAACACATCCAAGATGCAACACATACATCCAAGATGTGATCCAAGATGGCACCACTAAGCAATGCTGCCTAATTTAGTGCTCGTAACCCACATTGAAACTTTTGTGTATTTTACCTTGTTTTTTATCTTGTTTCATTGAGCTAGCCCACGGACACATAACATGACCAACAAACTTTTATCAACATTGGAATAGACTTTACTCACCACTCTAATTCCCGTTTTCATCCCGACCCCGAATGGCCTCTAGAGATCACTCTGAGCCAGGTAAACAATGGACTTACTCTCCTGAGACCGCGGTGATGACGACAAGGAAAAAGAGCCAGCGTGAAGAACCAGGTATGAGCAAGGGCACAGTCCACACCAATGCCCATCATATTGTTAGGTAATGTCCAGTCCATTGACGACAAACTAGATGACCTTACAGCCGGGATACAGTTCCAGCGACACTTCAGAGACTGCAACGCTCTTTGCCTCACCGAGACATGGCTCATGCCAACCATTCCTGACCACGCTGTACAGCTGCCTGGGTTCTCCCTTCACGGCATGGACAGGACAGAGAACTCTGGGAAAATCTGGGGTGATGGAGTGTGTGTTATGATCAACGACAAATGATGCAGCTCAGGAAGCACCCATCATCTTATGGAGTTATGCACACCAGACCTGGAATACTCAAATAACGTCCCAAGTATTTACACCGAGAATTCACCTCTGCCATCATCGTGACTGTTTATATTCCACCTCAGGCAAACACAGACACTGCTTTATCGACACTGCACAGGGACATTGGACTACTACAAACATTGCACCCGGATGCAGCACTGGTGATTACTGGTGACTTTAACAAGGCTAACTTGAAAAAAAGTCATGCCGGATTTCTAGCAGCACATAATCTGCAATACACGGGGAGAAAGGACACCGGATCACTTTTACACACAGCACTGGGACAGCTATAAGGCAGTAAAAACACTGCAAGTTAGACCACGTTGCCATTTTACTACTCTCAAAATATTAAAAAAAAAGGCTTCGGAGCAAATATCCAGTGACACGGGAGGTGCGGCACCGGTCTGACCAATCACAAGCCATGCTACAAGACGAGCTGGAGGACACAGACTGGGAGATATTCCGGTGCAGCTCTAATGATGTCAGCTAGTTTACAGCAGTGGTGCTTGGTTATACAGAGTTTCTGATAGGAGAGACTATTCCCACATGCTCTGTAAAGGTTTTTCTCAATCAGAAGCCATGGGTAGACTGATCCATTCGGAAAGCTCTGAATGCGCGCACAGCTGCCTACAACGCAGGGCTGCAGACTGGCAACATGGAAGAAAACAAAGCGGCTTCTTACAACCTGGAGAAAACGGTGAGGGAAGCCAAAAGGAAATACAGGGACAAGATTGAGACCCAGTTTGAGCAGGCAGATTCTAGGTGTCTGTGGCAGAGCATGGAAACTGTTACAAACTACAAACCCAAGCCCCCCACCATTAATAATGGCACTGCCTCCCTAGCCAATGAAATGAACATCTTCTATTCATGGTTTAAGGTTACCAGCACAGACCAGGAAAACCATGAGTATGAACCATCAGGTCTAGCTGGGGAAGAGGAAAGACTGGATGTGAGGAAGGTGCTAGACCAAGTTAACACCAGAAAAGCATGTGGTCTGGACAACATGCTAAAAGTCTGTGCTAACCAACTAGTACCAGTCTTTACCACCATTTTTAACCTCTCCCTCAACCAGAGTGTTGTCCCCACATGTTTTAAGTCCTCCACTATTATTCCTGTCCCCAAAACCACCTGTCCTGCCTCCCTGAATGAATACCTTCCTGTAGCACTCACTTCTGTAGCATCTTAACATTTTTTTCAAGCTACAAAATTTTAACTAGCTGACAGCATGGTAATATTAGCCAAATGTGTGTTTGCAGTACTTATTATAGATACAGAGGAAGGCTATAGTTGGTAGTTTTATTTCAGACCTGTAAGAAACATTTCATAATCATATTACTTCTCTGAAATGACATCTCTTCAGCAAACGAACTTAAGTGCGTGCATTGTGTTCTGATCAGGGCAACAGATTAGATAGTACTCTTTTCCAATGACAGCATGAATTAAAACAAATATTCCTATCCAGCATAAAAAGCCACGTCTGTCACTTTGAAGCAGCTACTCTCATCAGAAACCCAAATTGAATCCCAAACTGACCATTATTGGGGATGTATAGTCCCATCTGAAAGTATTGGAATGGCAAGGGCAGTTCTATTGTTCTAACTATACAGTGAAGACATTTGGGTTTGAGAACAAAAGATGGATATGAGACAATAAATCAGAATTTCAGCTTCTTTTTCTTAAATTTACATCTAGCTATGTTAAACAACTTAACCAGGGCACATAGCAGACCACACAATTTAAACATGGCAGACCACCCAATTTTTAGTTGAGCAAAAGTATTGGAAGAGATAGTCTTAAAGGAAATTAAAGTAAATAACACTTAATATTTGGTTGCATATCCCTTGCTTACAATTACTGCATCAAGCCAGTGACCCACTGACATCACCAAACTGTTGCATTCTCCTTCTGTTTTGTTTTTCCAGGCTTGTATCGTAGCTTTTTTGAGTTGTTATTTGTTTTGGGGGGTATATCCCTTCAGTGTCCTCTTCAGGAGGTGAAATGGATGCTCAAGGTCTGATGACTGACTTGGCCAGTCTAAAACTTTCCACTTTTTCTGCCAATGAAGTCCTTTGTTGTGATGGCAGTGTGTTTTGACTCATTGTCTTGCTGCATGATGAAGTTCCTCCCAATTAGATAGGATGTATTTCTCTGTAAAATGGCAGACAGTATGTTTCTGTAGACTTCTGAATTCATTCTGCTACTACCATCATGAGTTACATCATCAAAAAAGATGAATGAGCCCGTCCCAGAAGCAGCCATGCAAGCTGAACTATGACGGTACCTCCACCATGCTTGACCGATGAGCTCGTATGTTTTGGATCATGAGCAGATCAGTATTTTCACCACACTTTGGCTTTTCACCACTTTGGTAGAGGTTAATTTTGGGTCCAGAATGTTTGTGGCTCATCTCTGAATTTCTTTGTGAATTCCAATCTGGCCTTCCGATTCTTACTGCTTATGAGTAGTTTGCATCTAGGCCATACAGCCTCTATATTTCTGCTTGTTGTCTTCCTCAAACGGTGGATTGTGATACCTTCACCCCTGCCCATGTATGTTGTTGCTGATGTCAATGACTGTTTTTGGGTTTTTCTTCACAGCTCTCAGTGTTCCTGTCATCAACTGCTGTTGTTTTACTTGGCTGACCTGTTCGATGTCTGGATGGCTTGCTTTTCTCTCACAGACAGCTCTCGGGACTTCTTCTTTTTTTTTTTTTTTAACTGCTTTTTAACAACAAATGTAGTCTTCACAGGTGAAACCCAGGGCTCAAACCAAGTGCAGACATTCAGAGCCATTAATTTTTCAGTGTTTCCCACTAATTACCTAATCTGTGGGTGTGACTTTTTTTTTTTTTTTTTTTTTTAAGACTGCCACAATCTAATTT
>CM040998.1:4416704-4427330 GCA_022985145.1 Pangasius djambal
AAGAAAGTCGACGACCTCTTTGCACTATGCGCTTCAGCATCCGCTGACCCCTCTCCGTCAGTTTACGTGGCCTACCACTTCGTGGCTGAGTTGCTGTTGTTCCCAAACTCTTCCATTTTGTTATGATAAAGCTGACAGTTGACTGTGGAATATTTAGGAGCGAGGAAATTTCACGACTGGATTTGTTGCACAGGTGGCAGCCTATGACAGTTCCACGCTGGAATTCACTGAGCTCCTGAGAGCGGCCCATTCTTTCACAAATGTTTGTAAAAACAGTCTGCATGCCTAAGTGCTTGATTTTATACACCTGTGGCCAGGCCAAGTGATTAGGACACCTGATTCTGATCATTTGGATGGGTGACCGAATACTTTTGGTAATATAGTGTATACTGCGTTTAGGATGGAACAGATATTTAGAGACCAGCATGATTTTTTTTTCCCCAGAGGATGAAAGCTGGCTTATAAGTCAGTTCTGTTAGCCACAGCATCTTCTTTAAATGCTGTGCAACTAATTCTGCCTACAAAAAAGATCTTGTGCCATTCCTTTGCATGTCCAAGTTTTGTCAGTGCTTGGATTTCTTCCTACTGGCACGTTTCAGAGAGAGATAAGTAAGACCGATAAGACCGATCTGTATGAAAAAGAAAATCTTTTCTGAAACCTTTGCAAACTCAAATGTTTGGTTTGGTTTGGCTTATGCAAACATTTACACACAACTTAACCCAAAGAATGAAACTTAGGAGTCATAAAATCACCAGGTGGAAGATGTTTTTTGAAACTTTGGATGCAAGACCAAACCAGGCAAGCTCCACTATAAAATCTAAGTGGAGGAGTAGTTCATCTAAGTCAGTGCAAGGAAGGCAAAGTCATGGCACAGTAGGATACTACAGGGCTTCTTCAAGAATTGTTCTACTTTCAAACAGAGGAAAATACTTACATTTGGGTGGCCATCACGTAGAACTTTATGTAAAACATGGCAAAACTTCCAGCTAAGAATGGCGTTACTGGACAAAGGCAGCCCAATAGCATAAGACCAGAAAGTGTATGCCCCCTTTTCCCGGTGAGTTCCCAGGATAATCCCTGTATTCAAAGTCAAGGACTACAGAATGCAACACAGTGGAGACAAATAGTCAACTCGCCATTTCTTTTTACCTTTACCAGCTAATTTATGTAACTGAATTCAGATGTAGCCCTAAAAACCTTATATATAGTGTGCAGTTAAGTGAATGGATAAAATGACAATGAGAATCCACCGGGGGAGACTGACTGAAGACAGTTCAAAGGATACTGCGGGCATGTTTCTCCTTTACTGGTGTCTCAGTGGAGTTAATGGCTTTACTGATGCTGCTGAGCTGATGGAAACAAAAAAAAAATAGAAAATGATTCAATAGCTGAAAGTACAATAGTAGAAACCTAATATTTTAGTGAACACACACACGTTATGTGGGGAGGCAAAGAAAATTATGGCTTTTCTTGCTGGTAATTTATTGGTTTATTATAGCAAAGGTATATGACAAATGACACTGCATTACAAAATTTGTGTGTAACTGCAATTTGTACCTGTCAGAAAGGTTTCCACTATAGATTCTAACATCATTTCAAATACTGGCAAGTAACTAGTCTGCTTAAGTTAAACAAAAATATGTTTTGTCATATTTTTGTTTAACTTAACAGGAACACCTGTACACCTTGTTAATGAGAGAGATCAGAGGAGAATGATCAGACTGGTCTGAGCTGATAGAAAGTCTATAGTAACTCAAATAAGCACTCTTTACAACCATGGTGAGCAGAAAAGCATCTCAGTATGCACAACACATCAAACCTTGAGGTGGACGGGCTAAAACAGCAGAACACCACATCAGGTTCTACTCTTGTCAGCCAAGAACAAGAATCTGATGCAATTATGGACACAGATTCACCGAAACTGGGCAGCTGAAGACTGGAAAAAGACCAGGTGAATTTATTTTTTTTTTTTAATCTTCAACTGTCCAGTTTGGATGAATCTGTGTCCATGTTGCTCCACTGGCCTGGTGGGTGTCAGGGAGGGGTGTGTTCATAAACCCTGCAGCTGTATGTAGAAACAATGAGGCAGAAAACTTAACCTTGTGTACTGAGACAACTGCAGGATTTATTCTGCAGTGCTTGCCTCCAAAGGGTTTTCTCCCAAGTGCTATGTGCCATCTAGTGACTTCTTGGAGTATTGTGCTGACATGGTAACAAGTAAGTGCAATGAAATTGGCATTTAATCACTATTTGAAAACAATATTTTTTAACTTATTATTTAAGCAATGAACTGTACTTTACTCCCCAAGACTTTTTAACTGTCCTTTTATGGATATTTAAGTCCTGTATAAACATTTTTAACCCCTAACACACGACAGCCTCAGATTCCTGTTCGTGGTTAACAAGGAGTGGAACCCATTGTGGTCTTCTACTGTTGTAGCCCATCCATCTCAAGGTTTGATATTTTGTGCATGCTGAGACGCTTCTCTGGTCACCACGGTTGTAAAGAGTGATTATTTGAGTTACTATATCCTTCCTGGCAACTCGACCCAATCTGGCGATTTTCCTCTGACCTCTGGTAACAACAAGGTGTTTCTACCCACAGAACTGTCACTCATTCAATGTTTTTTGTTTTTTGCACCATTCTATGTAAACTCTAGAGGCTGTTGTGTGTGAAAATCCCAGGAGATCAGCAGTTTCTGAAATACTCAAACCAGCCCTTTTAGTACCAACATCTATGCCACGATCAAAGTCACAGAGATCACACTTTTTCTTCATTCTGATGTTTGATGTGAACATTAACTGAAGCTCTTGACCTGGGTCTGCAAGATTTTTTGTATTCGGCTGAAAGTTTTTTTCCTCATGGTGATGAGGAGGGGATTTTACATATTATAACTAGGCTTGAGATTGATGCCTTTTTCATGTATCAATATTCGTGTTAAATAAATACATAAATAAGTGCTGGCTGCTGCAGTGCACCCTTAAATCTATACCTCAGTCCTTCTTGTATATTATTAACCCCGCAGTGTCCTATCAGGAAGACCCACTAGATGGAGCCGTATTACGTGGCGTGATGGAGCTCAATTACATCTACAGAATCTGTTATATCAGGCAACATTAAACGATAGTCTAATGACTAGGGATGTCATAAAATGTCGATATATCGATTATTGATTAGCACATTATTTTCTCGATGTATAATCAATGTTTTAAAATTACATTTAAATGGATAATTTGTGTTTGCTAGTCGTTTTACATTGTAGTCTATTAAGGCCGATTTATACTTCTGCGTTAACGCTATTGCGCAGTCCTTCCACGAGCTAAGTACAAATTGTGTGAGTTGTGCTATGATTTCATATAGATTTAATTTTGCGGAACGTACGAAAAACAAGAAAGTATCTGTTCTCGCCAGGTTATAGTTGCGGTAAACAGTAATTCCCTCACCAGCCTCGCTCGTGCTCACTGTCTCACACACACACACACACACACACACACACGACACCACTCCACATTTATTTGCAGAAAACTACCATCATGATACTGTGTTAATATAAATACATAAAATGCGAGGCTTTATAACAGCTGTAGTTCATTATGGCCAGTTTAATCCTGCAGGATCGCACACTTTACTCTTTCTTCCTAAGATTCCTAATAAACACACAGTGCAGGTGATGTAAACCACAACTCAGTAAAAATTGCTACAGCTGAATACAGATTAGTTAAAACACTTCAGAAACACTGGTTTTCAGTGAGAATTCGTTTAGTTTATAATTAATCACATGATTTTTCTTTTTCCCAGCACTTTTCAAAACAAAATTATTCCTATCTTCTATTTATTATTCCTACAGTGAAACATGGAACTACTATTGTGTAAGTCATTAAATTCTGGTGTGGTTCATGTGACAGCGCCTCCTAGAGGACACACACATTACGTGCAAGTATGAATCCTTCACCCGGTGATAGCGTCAGCGTCAGCGTCCTGTCATATGCACCCAGAGATATGTATGCAGAAGTATAACACAAGATACGTTCACACATACAGCAACTCGCAGCGACAAAGCAACTAGAGACCATTCATTTTCAATGAGAGCTGGCGACTTCCGGTGACATGAGTGTTAGCAACCTTTAGCAACTAGATGTGGGCATGTCCAGCGACGTGAGAAATTTGAGAAAGGTTTAACTTTATGTAAATTTGGAGGCACTTGGTGTAGCAACTACCAATGGGAGTGAAGACAGCAGAGTGCACATGATCTATGCTCGTGAGCCATGCTGCCTGCGAGTCCGACTTGTTTTGTGCACCCAGACAGTCTGGCGTTTGCGCTTTCGTATCCTCGTATGATATGATGCATATATACACTGGTGAATTTCATATACAAACGCTCTCCCTCCAGAATGTTTCATTTTAGCAGCAAGAAAACTGATTTGTTGTCAAAAGCTGCATGCCGGTTGTGCCACTCACTGACTATGGCAAGCAGTAGTAGGAACGCACACTGGCAACTTCATAGTACAGCGACTGTCATCTTGCAGCGACTGTGTGAACGAAGCTTCAGCCTTCAGACTACCATTTAATACTGCCTGGCGTGAAAGCTTTTGGAGACCACAGGGGTAGATGCAACAGTTCCTGTAGATATAATTGATCTCCATCACTTTTCTGACACGTAATGTGTCTCTGTCTAGTGGGTCTTCCTGATATGACACTGTCTGTATGGTTTTAATACATGCAGCCGCACACTATATAGATTTAAGGATGCACTGCAGCAGCTGGTATTTACATTTGAAAATTACAGATGAAAATCGATAATCATTGGAAAAGATTACCCATTTTAATGCAATTTTAAACCATCAACGTCTCAGACACATTAATAAAATAATGTGCCAAACAATACTTGATATATTGATGTTTTATTACATCTGTCATTATAACCCAGGTAACAAAAATTCTAAATCAAAAATAAAGTTGATTAATATAATTAAAATAGTGTTTATTATAATTACAATACAGTTCCTTGCAAGTTAGAATTTGTTTGAATTCAGGTAAATGCTTTTGTAGGGGTACCACTAATGTTTTGAGAGAAAATATTATTCAATTTCTTATAAGAGTTTTTCTTCTTAAGTTTCCCAAGCTGTTTGAGTGGAAAATTTCAATAATGTGTAATACTGTGTAACATTTTAAGATGAAATACATGACACCCTTTGTGTCTTAAAAGGCAGTGCTGTTATTGGGAAACCAAAAACCTCTTTGTGGCTGTTCTGCCTGTCCTTCATCAATGACAACATTATTCCATTAAACATTGGATAATGCATTGTAAACAAAGGCTATTTCAATGCTGGATTACTCATTAACTGAAATGCAAACAGAGTGCATACACAATCTGTGAAGCAAATGCAACTTGTAACCTGCAAATTAGCTAAATTTTAAACTTTTAAATTAGTTAGTTTGGCAAAGTTAATCAGTAATATTAAGTAACAGACAATGAACCTCGTTTAGCTAGGTCAGCAAGATTAGTGTAATCGTATATATATATATATATATACAACTCAGTTCCACCATCTTTGACAGACTAAACTAAATATGAACAATAGACAGGCACCTTGAAGTAAGCTGTGATATTCTACTAAACTAGTAAAACACAGGATGCTGGGTGATAGTAGTCCAGGAGCACCAGTAAAAATATTTTGACAAATGTTTAAGTATTGGTAAAATGACTGAAATGGTTCATAGAGCCACACTGACAGATGAATTAGAACAGCAGGAACTGGTTCTGAAAACTGAATTAGAACAGCAGAGAGAGAGAGAGAGAGAGAGAGAAAGAAAAGAAAGAAAGAAAGCTCTTCTATATAAATCCTGTCTGCATTTTTCTATTCTTGCCCTTAGTAAAAAAAAAATTCTCGGCTTGGCCTACCTGTTCTTCTCGTCCTTTCATTTCCAAATCTAAATGCCAGACCCTCCGTGTAATGTGCATATCCTCTGATACAGCCTTAATCTACTTAAGGCTACGTGGTTACATACAGTTACAGTTTATTCTTGTTCTTTATCAGCTTAATTCAACAAAATGCCTCTACTCCAACCATATTAGTCAAGGTCTGGAAATTATTCAAATATCACTTTTGCTGCTACAAATCTACTTTCAAATAACAACAATTTAAATTTCTATCCAACAATCCAAGTCTACGTTGAAACCCTGTTTGTTTAGTCAGGCTTTTCCCTGAGGTAAACATGCAGATCTAGGGGGTTTTTGGGCATAGTGAGCTACGGTAAACTGGGGTGTTTTAATGCAGAAGCCACCCCCAATGTGATTACTAAAGTTTCCCATCATAGCTAGACCTGCTGAAATCCCTGCTTGCACTCTCTTTCAATGCACACACTTTAAAACCACTGTAGAATAACAGCACAACTAATAATATGTTCTCTCTGTCTTCCTCTGTCCCTCAGGGACCAATAAAGTACCCTCTCTCTCTCTATCTACCTGTCTAAGCTGGATCCATCTCAGCTGGACACTTCTGCTAATCTAAAAACCTGTTTTAATCATAAAGACTCTGATGCTCATACTGAACATCCTTTCAACACATTTAATATTGTTTGATATATAGTATACAATTGTGAAAGAGTGATGAGTTTAGAGTAATGATTCATAATCACACACCCAGAAGAGGATGGGTTCCCTTTCAGTGTCTGGTTCCTCTCAAGACTTCTTTCATTTTTAAGTAATTATTCCATGAGAAAACAACATATCACACATAATACACAGAATGTGATGTGACAACAGTGGCAAGAAACATTTGCATACATTGCATTTTGAATTACTGACTTACTGGCACATTTATCCTGCAATTAAATCCTGCCTAAATTCTGAGTTAAAGTAATTTTTAATCACGTTAGTGACTTCTGTTTGGGACACTAAAAAGATGGCTCCAAGGAGGATCTTCCAAACTGATTCAATTTGAAAACCCTTAAAACTTCAAATTTTTTTGTTTAGATTAATTTAAAAAGATGTGGTCGAAGAGGTAGAGTTGAATACTAGGTTAAGAAGTAAGAGAAATGTGTGTGTGGGTGTGTGTGTGTGCGTGTGTGTGTATGTGTGAGGGCTACACACACTCACAAGAGGACACGGTAGATTTAGGCTTAATTCTTCAACAACTGCGAGTTTTTTGCCAAGATGAGAAAGAGCAGCTCAAGCACTTTCTGAGACTTACTGAAGACGAGAGCAGAGTCAGGAAAGGTGAGGAAATAATCCAGAATATGCAAGGCATATTTGCAGAAATGCTAAAGTTACAAGCACAGCTGGAAGCTAAAATAACAGATCAAGGACAAAAATATCATAATATATAGAATCCTTGAGGATTCAGAAAAAGACTCCCCATCACTGATATCCTTTGTGGAAAAACTACTGTGGGAAAATCTTGACCTACCTGATGACACAAATCTCCAAACTGAAAGAGCTGACCACTCCTGCAGTCTGCAGCTGCTGGCGGGAGCACAGCCGAAATGCATTCTGGTGAAGTTTTTTAAGCTTCTTTAAGCAGAATGAAAGAAACAGTTCTCCACTTCACTTGGCAAAAGAAAGGTTTCACTTTGAGGGGCAAACGGATCTACACAATGACTATGCCATGCACATACTCAAAAAGATGAAAAGCATATGCAGACATCCAAAAGTAAATGCAAGACAATGAAGTTAATTTTCAGATTCTATATCCAGCCTGGCTAAGAGTGAAGTATGAAGATGGCATCAAAACCTATGAGACCATGGAAGAGGAGGCACAGGGAATGTCAAAGAGAGGGCTACTTGATCATGAGACCATCGTGAGATGCGGACAGAACAACTACAGCAGCTAACTTGGTATAAAGGTGGCCACCATCCCAAGCATCAAGTGTCTACTATGAGACTCAAAACAACCTACAAGGAAAAGCTGCAGCCATTTAGACAAGGTTTGCCATCACAAATGTGGAGACGACACACAGAATCACCAAGAACACCTACAAAACTTGTTAGGCATAAAAGTGATCATATAAATAGGCTGCCAAGAAATTACATTAACAAAATCAACATGACAAGGGAGTGAGTGTGTCTATTACACTCCAATATTGACTAGATTAGAATAGAATACTCCACGAACCTAGCAGACTGTAAATCAATGGAGTCGAGACAAAGAGACTGACATAAGATGGAACTTAAATGTGTAGCCATCATCAAGGGCCCTCTCTATCAGTTTTGAGAGGGGGCTTTCCCATGGAGCCATTTGTTTGCTCAAGGAGGATCATATGAGACCTCTCTCTGGTAAGTCAAAAAGGTTTACTTTGTGAACATATTAAAGTGTCTACTTTCATATGAGCCATTAACCACTACTATGGAGTGTGACATCACAAATAAATTCAATGCTGAACACGGGCACCCCAAAAACAGGCGGAAATTCCATATTTTGGCCTCTGGTAAAAAGAGTTAAACAGAAAAAACAAGAACAGTTACCTTAATGTTAATAGAGAAGAAAGATCCTGTGTAAATGAAACAAAGAAGAAATACATTTAGCACTTTTTGCAAGAGAGGCACCTCAATTATAAAGAACACGCCAAATTAAAGAGAATGGGCTTTAAATATGTATGTTCATCTTTTTACAAATCAGGGCATAGGAGAGAAGACTCCTTAACAAATTATAGACATCGTACCAGGCCCATTAATGCGCTGGTGGCCTCGGGGTTTAGAGGAGTTGGTGGTTGTTTTTAATACTGAGTGTAACGCTATTCTGGACTGTATAGCTCCATTTAAAAAGGTAAAATCTAAAGCTGTTTCTCAGCCCTGGATTTGTACAGAGAGTCGGTCAATCAGACAAAAATGGGGACAAGCACAGAAGAAATGGAAAAAAGATAAGCTCCAAGTCTCGTATGAGATTCTTAAAGACTGTATAGTAACTTATCAACAGTGCATTAAATCTGCCAAGGCACAGTACTTCTCTGACTTAATCTCAAAGAACCATCATAGTCTGAAAGTCTTATTCCGTGTAATAAATACTGTTTTAAATCATGTATTTCCAACGGTTGTTGAAAATGCAGGGACGGCTTGTGAAACTTTTTTTAAAATTTTCATGGATAAGATTACTGACATTAGAGCTAGTATCTCGAATTCTCCCCTGGTTCCTGGCTATACTTTAGCCTCTCCTGACTCGGTTACTGTTGGCCATTTAACTAGGTTTGAGCCTGTTACATCTTCTTATCTGTTAGAGATTGTTCACCTGAAACCAGCCTACTGCTCTCTTGATGTTATTTCTCCACGTCTGTTAATTCAGGTCTGGGATGTGGTGGGTTCCTCGATCACATCTATAGTGAATCAGAGTTTTATAGAGGGGCTAGTTCCATCCTATTTTAAGCACACCTTGGTGCAGCCTCTGTTAAAAAAAACCAAGCCTGGATCCGTCAGTGGTGAACAATTATAGGCCGATTTCAAAACTGCCTTTTTTGGCTAAGGTTCTTCATCAGGTACGTAATCAGCTTTCAACATTTTTAAATGAAAACAAAATCTCTGATCAATTTCAATCTGGCTTTAGGTCTCTGCACAGCATCGAAACTGCCCTTATTAAAGTAACCAATGATTTGCTGATGTCTGTACATGAAAGAACTTTTGCTGTGGAACAAGGAATTCTATATCTTCTTCTCAGCCTGTTTTATCTGGGGTTCCTCAGGGTTCTTGTCTTGGCCCTGTCCTGTTTTCCTTATATATGCTCCCACTGGGGTTAATCTGTCATAAACATAATGTGACGTATCACTGTTATGCAAATGACACCCAGCTGTATCTTCCGTTGAAATGCCATGATGACTCCAAACTCACATCGTTGCTTGATTGTCTGGATGAAGTAAAGGTCTGGATGGCATCTAGTTTTTTGCAGCTAAATGAGTCTAAATCGGAGGTGGTGATCTTTGGTCCATCGAACGTAGCTGAGAAGCTTGCACTTCTCCTTGGCCCCTTAGCCACCATTGTCAGCACGCATGCCAGGAACCTTGGAGTGGCAGCGGCCAGACTGTTGACTGTCACGAGGAAATGCTCTAGTATATCTCCGGTGCTGGCCTCTCTGCACTGGCTGCCTGTGGATTTTAGAGTGCAATATAAGGTCTTGCTAATGGTTTTTAAAGGGTTACATGGTCTTGCCCCTGAGTATACAGTGGTGTGAAAAAGTGTTGGCCCCCTTCCTGATTTCCAATCTTTTTGCATGTTTGTCACACTTTAATGTTTCAGACCATCAAACTAATTTAAATATTAGTCAAAAATAACATGAGTAAACACAAAACACAGTTTTTAAATGAAGGTTTTTATTATTAATGGAAAACAAAATCCAAAACTACATGGCCCTGTGTGAGAAAGTGTTTGCCCCCCCGTTAAAACATAACCTAATTGTGGTTTATCACACCTGAGTTCAATTTCTCTAGCCACACTCAGGCCTGCCACACCTGTTTGCAATCAAGAAATCACTTAAATAGGACCTGCCTGACAAAGTGAAGTAGACCAAAAGATCCTCAAAAGCTAGACATCATGCCGAGATCCAAAGAAATTCAGAAACAAATGAGAAAGAAAGTAATTGAGATCTATCAGTCTGGAAAAGGTTATAAAGCCATTTCTAAAGCTTTGGGACTCCAGCGA
>CM040998.1:4432945-4443427 GCA_022985145.1 Pangasius djambal
TTTATATATATATATATATATATATATATATATATATATATATATATATATATATATATATATATATCTGATAATGAAGTACTTTAAATGGTAATGAACATTTGGATTATTAAATCTGAATTTTATATGTGTGTATATATATATATATACACACATATAAAATTCAGATTTAATAAACCAAATGTTCATTACCATTTAAAGTACTTCATTATCAGAACATAATATAATACACAGGTGTATACAAAATAATATTTAAATCTACAGGAAGATGCCTTATTTCTCAACTGTACTTAGTGGCATCTTATCTCTAGCCATGAAATAGGTTACAGCAAGGGTTGCCACCTTGCAACCCTGTGGAAATATAAGGGACAACCCCAGTCCCTATTTGAAAATTCCTGCTCTGTGTATTTATTATTGTATCATTTCAACAACATCTACAGTATAATCATAAAATATTCTATTGAATAGAAAAAGGATAAGTTGATCATGTTTTTTTTTTAAATAAAAACATTTTTAAAAATATCACACTTATGAATTATAATATATAGTATTGACTGATATTTATTTATTTAGACTTTTAAAATTGTAAATTGATATATTTACAGTGCTTGAAAAGCACTTGTAAAAGTAGTTTTGTAAAAGCAAAAGTATTGTTATTCCAAATATTTCCTCTGCTTATTCTTCAATACATTTCTGTGATTATCACAGCCCAAACCACTTAACATGCAGACTACATTCAAACTGCATTTCGAAGCTCTTGGTCATGACAAGTGTGCTTGAGATATATTTTCAGGTTTTGATAACATTTCTAGTTTTTAAATTATTTACGTTTAATATTTTAACTTTGTAATAGACACCCATTAAAAGTACATAGACGGACTGTTTGTCAGGTAAGAGTTAAGTGAGGTCACAATGGGCCAATCTCATACAGGGGCAGGTGTGCAGGCCTGCACTTTGACAGAGTGTCAAAACCACTTAACGTATAGACTCTATTGACACTGCATTTTGTAGCACTTGGTCAAAAGAGGTGTGATATGTATTTTGTACTTTTGGTTTTTATAACATTTATATTTTTACATTTCTTAAGATTAAAATTTGAACATTTTTGGAAGAGGCACCCATTAAAAGTACACAGATGGACAAGAAAGTGAAATTGGCCATGCTCTCAGGGCGAGGGGGAATATTCTCCCTCCCCATCAATCACAGAAACACTAGCCAATCATGGACATCTGTGAGCGGAAGGGGGTGGATAGTGCTTTCCTCCGAGTTTGTTAAGCTGCCCTGTGATGCAGCATGAACAGCAGTTGAAAAGATGCCGCCGTCCATGAGGTCAAAGAGCTCATAGCTCATACACATGACACTGTCTGTGCATAGCCATAAACAAATGCCCCAGCTGACTGAAGATTTAACGCTCTCTTATTGTTATTAATATTATTATTAATATATAATATAATAACCATATTATTAACTATTTTTATTGGAATAGAAGTGAGTTAAAATAATTTCCACTTCTGTCTTTCAGACTTCACACTCTTCTCAGCTATCTGTGCACTTGAACTTTTATGGAGTTTTGTGGGTGTCACTAAATGCAAATGAGCTTGGTTGGGAATTCGCTTTGCACTTTAGGGGTGATCAACATACGCATGCAAGTATGAGGAAAATCAGTAACACAAAAGTTTCCACAACTTTTGTAAATCCGGCAGAAAATTTTAGTTTGGTTTGGCTTACATCCAAACATCAAACAACTTCGCTGAAAGATGAAAAATTAGGTCCGTTGTCTTCACTTTTGCTCTCAGGCCTCTCTCTACTCACCATCTTTCTATAGCTTTCTATTGTTGTTTTAAACTCACTTGATTCCCTCATAAAGAATGATGCTGCCAATACCATGCTTCACTGTGTATGGTGTTCTTTTGGTGACGTGTTTTTTTCTTGTTTTGTTTTGTTTTTTGCACCAAACATAACTTTTGGAATTAACAAATTATTATACATTTGGTATTGATCTCATTGACCATAACACATTTAGGGATGTTTTACATAGTTTGGGGTGATTTAGTTGAGCTTGGATTTTTTTTTTTTTTTTGTGAGAAAGGGCTTCTGTCTAGCCACCCTACCCCATAGCCCAGACATGTGAAGAATATGAGAGATTGTTGTCACATGCAGAAAGTAATCAGTACTTGTCAGATATTCCTGTAGCTCCTTTAATGATGCAGTAGGTCTCTCGGCAGCCTCCCTGTTAAGTTTTTGTCTTGTCCTTAAATTTTATTAATTTTTAGGAGGGACGTCCTGTTCTTGGTGAAGTCACTTTGGTGTTCCATTTTCTCCACTTTTTGATGATGGCCTTCATGGTGTTCCAAGGTTCATCTAATGTTTTGGAAATTTTTTGTACCTCTCTCCTGATCTATACCTTTTGACAGTGGGACCCTGTACAGGCTTTGTAAGCGCTTTGCAGTCCAAGGAAACCAAGATGTGAAGAAAGTCCTATAGAATCAGCTGATCTTTAATCAGAATAATTTAATTGATGACAGCTGTATGATAATTACTTTTGAACATGAGATTAAATGTGATTGGTTCATTCTGAAAAAGCCACATCCCCAATTATAAAAGGGAGTGCACTCTTATGCAACCAGATTATTGTAAGTTTTTTATTTTTCCTATTTTTCCATAAGATGTTTCTGATTGTTTTTCCACTTAATTTTTATACGTTGTAATTTCACATTGAGGGTGGAAAAATTCTATCTTGGTTTCATTTTTTTTTACATCACTAAAACCTTCCATTTTTAACAGGGATATGTAGACTTTTTATATCCACTGTAAATTACTTTTTTTAAAGACATTCAATCACATTCAGATCAGTATCAAATAAAACTGCACACAACTTTCCTAATTGGACTTTGAGCTAGTCTACTCTTTTGCTGAATTAACCAACAATTCATACAGGAATTTGAATTGTTCAATCCAAAGGCAAAGGAATCCTTTGCTTCCCACGTAAAAACAATATAAGAATTCACTAAAGAAGCTTGTTGAGGTAAGTTAGCTTTAAATTTGGCAAATGTGCTAACTAGTTTTGTTTTTGTTGAAAATACCACCTCATTAATTACAACAGGATTATTAAACATTAGCTAACCAGCAATCAATCACATTCAGGTTTGTCTGAGTTAGCAGAAAATTTAATACATTTTGATAAGCTAAATAAAAATGAATATCTGTACTGTTAAATTTTTATCAGTTTTTTTTTAAACTTTTCTCTTAAATGCTTGAGTAAATGTTTAAATGTAGATATGTTTTGCTTTCACTCAAGTATATTTTGGGTCCATACTTCAACTTTTACTCAAGTAAAATATTGGCACAGTACCCATACTTTTACTTTTACTTTTCCATTTTTGTATATGACAACTATAGAGTAGTACATAAAAAGATGAACGTTTTCCTTCTAGATGTTTCCTTGGCACACTGCTCTATGATGTCACTTTTTTTCATTAAATTATTTTCAATATAAATGTTTCAAAATGGTCTTTTCTTGATGGTCACACCAGATGTTATTTCATGAAACAACTTTCATGAAAGAACTTTCGTTAGTGAATTAAGAAAGGACTATAAATGTAAGTTAATAACAGTTTTGTAGTTTTGGTTCTTAAAAAACATTTTTGAAATTATACAAAATACAGCAAAATAAAAATATTTTGACTCTTCCAATAAATAAAAATGACCAATAGATGAAAAGCCTGAAAACTGATTATATATATATATATGACATACACAGTATGTGTGTGTTCCACTCCTGTCAGGCAAGAACAAGAATCTGAGGCTCGCTTTTCCCCATTCTGATGTTTGCTACGTACATTCACTGAAAATCCTGACCTGTATCTGCATGGTTTTATGCATTGTGCTGCTGCCACATGATTGGCTGACTGGATGACTGCATAAATGAGCAGGTGTACAGGTGTTCCTATTAAAGGTGTTCTTATTGGTATATATAAGAGATATTACTATGTGGTCTACATTAAAAAATGGCAGTCCATATACACAGATCTACAAATATATAGGAGATTACCTTGTGAGACATTACAAAATTAAAAATAAAAATTAATACTTGGTGTGTTCCTCTCTGGGACCAAGTATTAACTGTGGGGTGCTGATCATTTTAAAATAAGGTCTTTTCCATAATAATTTTTTTTTTTTTTTAATATACAGAGCCATCATATGTTTATTCTCAAAATAGTGGAGGGTGACAGTATTTCTAAAGTTCACTGTAAAGTGGCCAGTGAAAAAACGAAACCTTCAGCAAGGTTTGATTATGCAAGACATATCCTCATTATTATCGTAGACCATGTCTCTAGAATCAGGACTCTACAATCATTAATAATTGGCCACCTTGTTTCAAATAGAAGCTGTCGTCTTTACAATAGGCCTTGGCTGATGCCCAAAATAACATCTCCTTTAACCATTTTATTTTAGGTAGCGATGAAACTGGTTAAAATGGTAGCCTATGCATCATTGCTTCTCCCAGGTGTAATAGGCTTTACAGCTAGCGTGATAGCTCTAAAGAAGTGCAATCTTACAGGCAAATGTACAGGTGAGCATAAAACGACACAACCTAATACAATATATTACAATTACAAATCGTAATTATAATGAGTGATAAAGCAACATTTTGTCTGTTTCGATTTAATTATCGACGCAGCTGAATTACGATGCAGGTGACGGAAGTTTCCTAGGCAGGTGCCACGGCCTCACAACGGAATGTCGCCATAAACAAGTCTGACCGGTTTTATCACAGTCACTGGTCATACAGTTTTGTTCAACAACCTCATAAAAATGATCGATACGCGAAGTATAACCTAATTTTAACATTTTGTTCCACACACTAGCCCTATTATAATTTACCGACATCATGGCTTCCGTCTTCACCTAGCCACCTAGACACCTAGCCCGACGGTGAGGTTGGTGTAGTCTAAGGTTTCTCAACAATGACAACCTTCTTTATCAGCATGACATCGAAGATTTGAGCTTGGTCTTTGTCAATTACGTGCACCACTTGCATTGAAGCACTCGTTATAAAGTAGCATATTTTAGACCCTTTAATGGCTGTATCAAGCTTACCTGCTGTTTCTCGAAACGGTCCCTTTCTTCTCCTAAACTAGTTTCCGACATTTTACTCTTCATCCTTGATGGCACCTGTCGTATCGAGTTCATCCTTTGCTGTAGCCAAGTTTTTCTCCACGAATTTTACGCTGACGTGAGAACAGAGCGGCACGGACGTAGGTGTAATTTCGTCTACGTTATCGTGGATAAGACATTGAGTAAAGAAAAGTCTGTGATTGTCTCCAGGCTGTACAGCTTCTGAAATTATTTAAATTATGGCACACCTACACACTGAACATCTCGCTTGAAAGCTGTCCCTGCAATGAAATTATTGGCCTGATTATGCGCCTCAGCACTCTCTCGGAGAGAAAAGCAGGCTGACACAACATACGTCAGAGACTTCCTCCAATGCGTCACACGTGATGTTAAAAATCACGCCCACTGTTATCTCATTTAAGGAAGCTTGTTATTTTTGCGTATTGGCATGGTTTCCTCTTGATTACATTATATGAAATGCAATATAATATTATAAAATTAATCTGTGCCTGCATACCAAAAAGCCAGAGAGGCGTTTGGGGCCTAAAATGTACTCGTAAAAACACCTTCATTCACCAGTGGGAAACTTTGTGGCGGTAAAAGGCAAACAAAGCTTTACAAAGAGCGCGTAAAAATCATAAACACCCACGCGAGCACAGAGAACAGAGAGCCGGCGCTCAATAAGTTACTACATAATTAAATAAACAGCGAAAACATTTTGTGTATCGCATAAACAGTTTTTCTCGTTTTGTCTGTCGATCCAAATCTCCAGAACACATCACATTTCCACAGCACTTCAGTTCTGCTTTGGCTCAGTTTAGCAGGTAACATCTACAAAAAAATCTACTTAAAATACACGGCCTGTTTGGTTCACTTCGTGCAGTTGGCTCGATTCAGGCTTGACTTGCAAATCACTGCAAACCGGTTTGTTTGGAAAATGACCGAGACCACCTCCCTCAGATGGTCCTGTACCACTTGTTTTGCTCCGCATCCAAATGTGACGACGGAAAAAATAAACAAAAATTTCCCAAGCGCGCAAAGAAATCACAAAAATCACCCGAGCGCAGATAATACGGAGCTACCCTCACAAGTAGTACTGCTAGTTTAAAAAAATACTACTTAAAAATATTTTACATATCGCCGATTATTTACTCTTTTTTCGTCAGTCCAAATCTCCAGAACACAGCACATTTCCGCAGCACTTAGCTCTGTCCTTTGGATCAGTTTGCGGTTCGTAGCTTAGTTCAGCAGGTCACGTCTACAGGGAAATGTTGTCCGCAACCCAAGACTCAAGGCATGTTTGGGTCATTTCCTGTATTTGGGCCGACTAAGAACTGAATCGCTTTCTCACTGCAGTCCAACCGCACCAGGGTTCGGTTCAAACGGACTAAACAAGGCATATATGAAAGCTCCCAAATGGCACCGAACCAAAAGTACCAATATCAACTCTGATTCGGACTCAGGAAACGGATAATATGTATGAAAGCACACAATTAACGTGTGATCAGTGGGTTTGGAAGGTTTGCCTAAAACAGAGTTTGGTCCAATAATCCTTTATATGCTATTCCTGCTTGGAAGCTGAAGAAACCTATGTGGACCTGGCAGAAGTAATATAGAAAACACTAACATTAAGGAAGTAGCAGTTGGCAAATTCCTCAAAAAAATTCGGAAAAACAGTGATACAACACGTGTATATATACTGTTAAAATAAATTTTAAAATACAGTATGTGAGCTGTCTGTGTATACTGCAGACTAAATTATAGGGTAACACTGGGATGAACAGGTTAGACCTGTTTAATCTGGTATTTCTGCATTCAATATATATAAAATGTCTACACATCTTTATTAAAATGGCAGATTTTTGTGATGTAAAAAATGAAACCAAGATAAATCATGTCAGATTTTTTCCACCTTTAACCAACAAAATACAACTGAAAAACAAATAGGAAGTTGTAGGAAAAACAAAAGAAAAAGGAAAAACAAAAAGCTGGTTGTATAAGTATGCACACCCCATAAATAATACTTTGTTAAAGCAACTTTTGCTTTTAATACAGCACTCACTCTTTATGGGTATGAGTCTATGAAATTAGCACATCTTGATTTGGCTGTTTTATTCCACTCTTCCTTGCAAAATACTCCAGATCTATCAAATTGGTCAAGGAGCTCCTGGGGAACACAAGGGATTGTTGTCACATGCAGGAAGTGACCAGTACTTGCCAGATATTCCTGCAGCTCCTTTAATATTGCCGTAGGTCTCTTGGCAGCCTCCTTGATAACTTTTCTTCTTGTCCTTTCATCAATTTTGGAGGGACATCCTATTCTTGGTAATGACATTGTAGTGCCCTATTTTGTCCACTTGTTGTTTGTACACCTCTTTTTAGACATTTTTTGTACCACTCTGCTCGTTGATACCTTTCAACAATGAGATCCCAGACATTCTTTGTAAGCTCTTTGTGGACCATGGCTTTAGCAGTCAGATGAAACCAAGAAGATGTCAAGAAAATCCTACAGGAACAGCTGATCTTTATTTGGGGTTAATCAGAATGACCTTATTGATGACAAGTGTATGATAATAACTTTTGAACATAAGTTTGGTTAATTCTGGTTAATTCTGAGCACAGTCATATGCCCCATTATAAAATGGTGTACACACTTTTGCAACCAGGCTATTGTAAGTTTTTTCTTTTTCTTTTTTCTGAATTGTTTCCATTTGTTTTTCTCTTGAATTTTGTTTTTTTGCTAAATCACATTAAAGATAGAAAAAGGTCTGACATGATTTATCTTGCTTTAATTCTTTACATTTGTACGGTATGTAAGGTAGATAGACTATTACTATTAATTAAAATATTAGAAATTATTATTATTTTTAATAATAATTAAAATAATTATTTTTAATAATAATAATACTATTAAAAGTTGCACCAGTCCAATGGGCAAACTAATCTCAAAATGAGATATGACTTGATTATGGTTGCTTCACCAAGATAAATAGTAATAATTTATCTATTATTACTATTAGTAGTAATTTAATTTATAAAAATCTAAAGGATTTGAATTACATCAAATTAGGTGAATTCATTGATAGTTGTAGAATTAATTTGTGACAAGAGAGAGATACACACAAGTAAAACAAATAATGTTTAATAATAACAAGAAAGGTATGCATCAGTATAATACAAAACAACAACAACTGAAAATATATACAAATGTAGAAGAAGTACTTGATAGACAAGTGGATAATGAGTGGAATTAAGCTTAATAGCAGACATACAAAGTGAGTGTAGACAGCTGTTTAGATTTTAGTACGTGAAATGGATCTACTTAACATACTAATTTTAGCTAAACTACCTTGCCAACATTTAAGAAGGTACATAGAGAAACTTTATAGTTATGGTATGATATCTCCATGAAGTGACTTCAGTCTTGTCAGCTGTTGCATCAGTGGAGGATCACAGAGGATGAGTCCTCATGCTTTTCACTTACTGAAGACAAGACTGAAGGCAGAAAGACTCACAAACAAGCAGTAACTGAAGGTGGCTGCAGTGAGGCCTGGTAAAGCATCTCCAAGGAGGAAACTTTAAAGAATTTGAGTTTTGTGAACATGGGCTCCAGACTTCAGGCAGTCACTGACTGCAAAGGATTTTCATCCAAGTATTAAAATTATGGTTATATTTACAATTATGTCACTTTGTCCAAATACCTTTGAGCCCCTGAAAATGGAGGTACTTTGCTGAACATGGCTGTAATTCCTAAATGGTAAATGCCATATTTTTGTGGAACCTCTTAAAATAAAGCTGAAAGTCTACACTTCGATCACATCTTGATTGTTTTATTTCAAATCCATTGTGGTGGTGTATAAAGGCAAAATCACAAAAACTCCATCATTGTCTAAATACTTCCGGACATAACTGTATATACAGTGTAGCAGCAGTGGGGAGATAGTGATACGTACAGCTAAAAAAAACAAAAAAACACACACACACACACACACACACACACACACACACACACACACACACACACACACACACACACACAGATTGATGAGCAGTAATCATCTGAGTGTTCCAGAACATCATACTGCCAAAGGTTCTGCTTTTAAAGAGGTAGTCACACTTGATGATTAACTAATCTTGTGCATCTCATTAGTAATACCTGGCTGCTAATTACTCTCTTAATGTTTGTGGAAGTAGAAAAGGTGTACTTATTTTTTTCCCCACTTGGTTTCTGAATGTAGGTTTACTTTTGGGAAAATATTGAAATCTGTTGTGCTTTTTTGTTGTCACCTGAGGTTATTTGTTTGTTTATAGATGTTAGTGAGGACTACACAATTGTTATTTAGGTCATGATAAATTAAAACATAGAATTGAAAGGAGGGTGTACTTTTTTCCCCATGACTGTAAATTCCAAGTATACCTGTTGCAACTTCAGTGTTCTTCGTGACTATGCTGAAAAGCGCATAAAGTGCTGAAAAGCAGAGACCTACCAGAGACCATTACAATCATATGCACTTGTTTAACATCACATTCCAGGGTTTGTCCCCCCTTTGCTACTATAACAGCCTCCACTGGGAATGCTATATGTCGGAACGTGGCTGTAGGGACTTGTGTTCATTTAGCCACAAGAGCCTTAGTGCAGTCAGGTATTGATGTTGGGCAAGAAGGCCTGGGGCACAGGCATTTCAATTCATCCTCTGTGCAGGCCACTTGAGTTCCTCCACACCACCCTTGCCAAACAATTTCTCTGTGGACGTCGGTTTGAACGCAGAATTGACTTATAATAGACTTCCCTGGGTTTCACTCTCTGCTTACACACACACACATACACGCACACATGACTCTGTGCTGCTCAGCTCTGTCTCTCTCTCTGGCTTGTTACTGGCCCTTGAAGGCAGAAAAAGATAAACTTGGGCTAATATCACACAGGTGAGAATCATTACGCGTTACCTGCTGGTACGACCCACCTCCTTTTCTATTGTGTTGTACTTGGTCTCCCTCACTGAGAGTTTCTGGCTGGTGTACAGCACAGGGCACTTCTCTCCCTCCACTACCTGGGACAAAATAACCCCCAGCCCTCTGTCTGATGTGTCAGTCTGCAGAACAAAATGCATGTTTGACACATGATGTGGTATACTTTGGATCATGAGCTGTTCCTTTCTTTCACAATACTTTTCTCTTCCCATCATTCTGGTACAAGTTAATCTTGGTTTCATCAGTCCAAAGAATCTTATTCCAGAACATGGGAGGCTTTTTTAGATGTTTTCTGGCAAAGTCTAATCTGGCTTTCCTGTTCTTGAATGTTACCAGTGGTTTGCACCTTGTTGTAAACCCTCTGTATTTACATTCATGAAGGCATCTCTTGAT
>CM040998.1:4451625-4464868 GCA_022985145.1 Pangasius djambal
TAAAGGTTTAAGTCTCTGTTAAAACATTGATATGTTGATAGCATGTTGGTTGCTAGGGTGTCGCTAGGTGTTTGCTATGCAAAACCACTTGGTTGCTATGGCGTTGCTAACCAGGTTGGTTGCTACGGTGTTGCCAGGCTAACCCAACTGGTTGCTACCCAATTAGTTGGTAGAGTGCTGCCAGGTGGTTGCTATGACATTCCAGTTGGTTAGTAAGGTATTGCTAGATACCCCATATACTACATAATGATAATAATATTACAATAATAGAGCTGAAAAAAATTCTCATGTGCTCCTCTGTTCTCTCAATCCTACCAATTTCTTACACAAACCATATTATAAATTATTAATATTATTACTGAATCTGATTTTTTGCACATTTCCCCTCCTACAGTGCTGGATTCAAAACTGATTTGTCCTTTTTCATTGGTTGTGTAGAAAATACATTGTTTGATTGTATAGTAATTATTATTAATATCTATAAATCATAATCAATAATATTACCCTGTTTGTAGTATATTCATCCTCTACCAAGGATATGTGTACACACAGATCTATATTATTGTTTCTATTATTTCTATTATTTATTTCTAATGTATAGGCATTTATGGAATTTCTTTTCTTTGGCTACTCCTCCTACCTATGCTGCTGTGCCAACCTGAATTTCCCCTATGGGGGAAACTATATTCATATTCCCACTGCTTTACTACACCATCAATATTTTATATTTAAGAAGAGAAAAGACAGTTTTGTTTTAAATAGGTGTCTATTATAAAATTTGAACAGCAGGCTGAGTTTTCTCACAAACACTCAAAACTCTTTACTGATTTTAGTAAAGACTTTACTGATTGATTTAGTGCAAACATATTGAGTGGGAAATGTTTGATTTATGGCTTTTTAATTTATGGCTTTTTAAAAATGAACATGAACATTTAGCAAAAGCGAAAGCTGATGGTGACAGATTTGAATGGGAGTGAATGGGACTCTTGACCCTAGTGCCAAACAAACTGCTCATAATTTGAAATATATATGTTGAAACAATTAGATATTTGGAAGTTTTTGAAAGGTGGAGTAGCTCAACAATTAGAAGCTTGAATGGAGTTTCTAGATGAAACTATATGGATTTTAGATGAAAATGTTTTTGTCGAACCCATGAATTCAGACAAAATTTACTCTCAAAGGTAGAGTGGTGATGACATCACCCACTCTATTTTCCCTCTATTAAAATGAATGGGGAAGAAAGAAGTGTGGATAGAAGAAATTTGCAAAAAAGAAGAAGATTAAGAAGAACAGAATTTGGCCCTTTCAAGCAAACCTAATTAGTGGCCTCCGTCTTTTTGAGGAAGAACTGCACACAAGCTCCAAATAATTAATAAGTACTTAGTGAATAACGAATGCATCAGGTTGCTCGTTAATTTAAAAACAATTTTACACACTATGTTAGTTACGAAGGGTTTTGGGAAACAATTGTTAATTAAACAATGTTCTAATGAATGAGATAATGAAGTACTTAGTATTAAAAACATTTTGGAGAACTCAGAGAGGGAGGTTGGTGAGAGAATGCCTGTTTATCTCAGCTGTAACATAGGTGAGAACAGGAACTAACTTTCCTCTCAACTATAAACCATTAAATTGCAGATGTTCATTAATAAATCAAACATTGTAATCCTGGGCAAAAAGGCAATTTTACTCTGTTCCGATTGGATACATTTAAATGCAGCCTAATAATCCATCAAATAGAAGAATAATAACTATGTAAACCTTTACATTACTTTACAATCAGATTCAGAACTGACCTTGTGTCTTTCTCTGAACACTGTCCTTGCGCCTTTCTCTGCCTAGGAGTATGGGACTATCCACTTTCAAGTACTCAGGCCATTTCACCAAGCCACAGTGGTGCTGTCTGAAGAGAAGATGGCATCTGGGTCTAAAGTCATCTGGCTTGTGAAGTTAAAACATCTTAGAGCAAAGCAGGGCAGAGGTTAGCCGTAACATTTGTCCCAGATTGGCCAATAACATTAAAAACGACTTGACTGGAAAAATTATCTGTAACAGAGAAGATGACAGCCTTGTCTTTGGCTACACTGCTGGAACCTATATTTAAAGAACTGGGATTCTGTAATATAATGTGCTCAGGCAGCTGTGGAAATGCTGGCAGTGGGAATGTGCCAGTTTCATTGTGCCTGCACAAAAGGAATCAGTACTACCATCAGTCAGCTGACAGAAAATTCTGGCGTCTGCTTGACAGCCTGGATGCAAAGCAGTGAGTGCACAACTGCCAGTCACATTGCTGAGGTCCAGAAGTAAAGTATGTTCTTTGTTGATTTTCTGCTGCTAAAAGACAGTGGATCTGATTAAATGACTATATTTTCTTCTGTCTGTCTAAACCTGCCATAGTCAGAAGGACCAAGCTACTGGTAGTGTAACCCATAAACCAGTTTTACACTTACCATTGTTTTGAGTTCAACAAATTACTTTGGGATAACACATTAGAATACTTTATTGTAGCACAATCACATCCTTAATATATTCACATACATTTGTTGAATTATTTTAACAGCATTTTTTAGAAGATAACAATGAATACATCTATGAAATAAAAAATCAACAAGGTTAGAATTTATGGCAATCACAGGTTAGAATTTATGGCACCTATAATTTCTGCACACCACCAGATGTCACTCTGCTCTCTGTTATTGGCACAAGAAGACACCTCAAAAGCTGGACAAATTCAGTACAAGTAAATAATAACCTAACCCAAAAGATTTCCTTTTGGTTACTGAAGTTAAGTTTATCCATTAGATTTAGGTGTAGCACATCAGTTAATGAAGAAATATTTTTGGGAATCGTGCACTATACCAGATCCAGCTGATGGGGTACACAGCATTCACATGACAGAAATCTACTTGGCATATGAGACCTGTTTTCTTTGGTTAGCAGTTTATCCCAAGGGCCCACATCCACAGGCACAAGTGACCTGGCTGAAGGTATCAATCTCTCCATCCAAATCTCTCAGAGAGCAAATCACCAGCATGTTCCAAACAACAGTGGAAGCTCTTGTGGAAGCCAAGCACTTGCCATCTTGGGGCCAGAAAGAGGACTCTGTGGTCTTGTTGACTATTTCTTTGCAATAATGAATGCATCAGCAGGAGAGGAGAAAAAGTGTATAGATAATGAGGCCAGTTGTGGACCAGTGCATCTTGTCCCAATAGGCTGTCCAGCTCTGCCAGGAAAAAAACATGATTGGTGATGTGTTGACTTGGTGAGGAGGTCTTCATTACCATCTGTATTCCTGACGTTGAATTGCAGCAGACTGTGTTCAGAATCACCTGCAGCGCTCACCTGGTGCTCCTACTTTTATTTTAGGTGATTTTAACCACTGCTAGCTTGGTTTATTTTTTACCTCTCAATATGTAAAGTGTGAGAAACGAGACAATAAAGTTTTATACATATGCTATGGAAACATCAAAAACGCCTACACTGCAAAACCGAAACCTCCTCTGGAAAACACTGATCATAACCGGGTGCATTTAATACCAGGTATACAACACTGTGTTCAAAAGTTACAAGCTACTGATTAAGACTGGGGAACAATTCTTTTAGACTGTGTAATTATACTGAGATGTGCAACAACAATGAGGCTGTGCAGTAATTGTGGGAGTTTTAACTAATTATGAGGTTGCAGAACAGTTATAAAACTGTAGGACTGTGTGACAATTATGGGGCTGTGAAATAACAGGCTTGTGCAATAATAATGGGACTGTGCAATAACTGTGGGACTGTGTAACAATTATGGAACTGTGCAATAATTGCAGGACTGTGCAATAATTATGGGAAGTGCACTGATTGCAGGACTGTGCAAGAATTATGGGGTTGTACAATAACTGTGGAACTGTGTAACAATGATGGGGCTGTGTATTCACTGCAGGGCTAAGCATTAGGGTGGCTTTGTAGGCTGGTTGGCTGCGAAACACTGTCATTTTAACTTAAATAAGTATATGTGATGTATGTATGTGAATGTGTGCTTGAATATGCTATGTGTATAATTGTGTATGTTGCTCCTCAATGTGCTGAGTCCAAGAAAAATCTTATCTAACTTATCTTATCTTATAAGTTAGGGCTAGTCCGGAATGAGCCCACCTGATTGTTGATATAACTGACCATATACACCATAGATATACTAGGATCACCCTCAAATCCAAGTGATTTATGTGCTCTCATCTTACACCAGGGGGCCCCCATGGCACCACAGTTCTCCCTAGCCTGTTAGGAGTGCCTCCGAACTTTTTTGTTAACTGTAATCTACCAAGAGAACAACAGAAATTGAGTAAATATGCAATATCAGTATGCCTATCAGATGTTGGACTACTGATCGGAAGGTCAAACCCCAGCACTGCCAAGCTGCCACTGTTGGGCACTTGAGCAAGGCCCTTAACTGATCAGATGTATAAATGAGATAAATGTAAGTTGCTCTGGATAATGCCATAAATGATAGCTAATAAGGCTAGCAGTGCTTGTGAGGGAAGGCCAAACTCAAAGCTAACTGGTACCATGAACAAGGCAATAATAATGTATAAAATTTACGCTCATCGAGGTAGAAAGCATACCTTAACATGAGTCTGTTAAAGCTGTGTTTGAAGATCTTTTCACTAAGAATTGGGAAATATATATTGTGGTTTTGATTAAATTTTTTTTATCCATCTTCAGTAACCTTTTTATCATGGTTGGGGTTACAGAGTATTCAGAGCCTATTCTAGCCCGATTACATCCTGTAATAATCTCATATTAATATCTTATAATATTAGATAAATTTGACCATATACAAAGCATTTTTACTTGCTTAGATATCTTTTTTGCAGTACTTTGTCTTGTAGTTGTCTTTGTCTTGTAGTTGGGCCCTTGCTGCAAAGATGAATCCCACGCTTGAAACTCTTTGTTTGTCTTTCTTTTTTTTTTTCATGGTTACAGCTGGGTGCCTGGTTAGCTCAGCTGGTAGAGCCTCTTGAGCTTAGAGCCACAACTAGTGCACTCTTGGTGCCAGTTCCAAGGACAGGTAAATGGGGAGGGTTGTGTTAGGAAGGGCATCTGGTATAAAACCTGTGCTAAATCAATATGTGGACAGTATTATTGGAAGGTGATCTGCTGTGGTGACCCCTAATGAGAGCAGCCAGAAGAACAACAAATTTTGCTTTTACAGTAGGTGAAACAGGTGACGTTAGCTTTGTTGGACGGGCAAGCCTCCACAAGGTCACAAGGTGAGTCAATGCAACCCCAAAAATTGATTGCCCTGCCACAGATCTCCCCATTTTTTCTTGATCTCTTTTTTTATCTTTCCATGCAATCTCACTTTGCTTACTAACAGTCACTCAGTTACTGATCTTTTTTTACTGAAGAGAAATAAGTCCATAACATTTATTCCCATTAACATTACAGTGCTTTGGAACTTTTGTTTTTGTGAAAATTTTGTGCTGCAACATTTGTTAGTTTACACTGTTGGACATCCACCACATGTGGATGTTGCCCTCTGTTTTCGCCATATCAGCACCAAGTGAGTCTTCTCCCTGTAGGCTCCAGAACTTCTGGGTCAGTGGCCATGGAGATTGGAGCTGAGACTCTTCATTTCCTGTTTTTCCTGCCCAGTGCCTCCTCTTGGAGGTTTTTTTGTGCTCTTTCACTTTCTGCTCCACCTGGCCACTTCTCGCCAGTTCTTCAGTGCATCTACATTGCTTTCTATTTCACATTGCTTAAAGAAGCCAGACGGAGATGAGGAGAATGATGAGCAATAGCGTTGTGAGTCTGGAATGTTCATGATTTTTTAACCAATTGTGTTTGACTACAGGGTGCCTGAAAAGTCAGGAACCAGTAGGAATATGTTATGCAATATCTGCAAAAACATGATACAGTGGCTAAAAAATGCATGGAGGATGTGTTGTAAATAATAAATGCAAAATTAAGTATATGTAGTTTTTCTTTCATTGGTTCCTGTCTTTTCTGATACTGTGTATATAGTAGAAGCAAAATTTGGCAGCATAACTTGGTGGCATTGCAGGTATAAAAAAAAGAGAGCAGGCCAAAATCAGACAAGATAGGCCAGGCCACCAGGATTTCTCATGAATCTCCAATGGATAATCTGAGCCTGCTGTGCATTAATATTTGCAGCTTTTAACACAAAATTTTTTTTTTTTTTTTTTTTTAAATAGTTTGCTGCATCTGCTAAAAAGTTATTTCTTTTTTCTTCTTCAAAAATCAACAAAATATGTAAATTGCTGTATCGTGATCCATTTTGAAAGAAGCTTTACAGGGAAGCCCTGTAAGTGGACTCATTTTGAAAAAAATAAATAGAAGTGCTAATAAAATAGAAGTGCTTGGTGAAGAGGTAGGTCTTTGCTTGAAGACCACCAGTAACTCAGCTACTGTGGACAGCCAGGGAAAGTTCATTCCACCACCTGGGTGCAAGAACAGAAAAGAGTCTTCATGCATGTCTTCCTTATATCTTGAGAGATGGTGTGAGTGTGGTGCACAGCAGAGTGTGATACGTGCCTTAGGTTAGGCCAAAAAGGCTACTTACCTGATGTGTTCTTAAGGTAGAGATGTCAAAGTATACTATTGCCAAAAAAAAAAAAAAACAACTCATGTTTTCTACAATTCAGATCAATGACACCCAATATTTTTTTTGCAGACCTGCTATAAAATAATCTGTTATCCTTACTAAAAGTTTATTTGGTATTTGCACAGAAAAAGTAATGATGCACACTTTGACGACGGTCCCTTACTTGACATCCTCTTGACACCCGTTTAAGGAGGATATAAGGGATATATGAATAAACCCTTTTCACCAGCTTAGTTTGAATGCTATTGGGAGCGGCAGTGCGAATTATTGACGAATAATGAATATAGCCTACTTTAAAGAATTACTATCAAATTTGGCTGTTAATAGAAATAAAAGAACCGTAGGCTATATGGAGGGCCGTGTGTGTTGGAGAGGCGGATGCGGACAAAAGTAATCAACAGGCACCTGCCTGCTCACAAAAGACTGGGCAGCCTCATTTTAGATCCACTATGACCCTGAAGTGATTCCTGAAGATGAATGGAACATAAATAGTTGTTAGATTTAAAGCTGAATAGGCCACACATTTTTAAAATGCAAGTTTTACAATGGAGTCTGTTGAAATTTTGTCTCAGATCATATATTCCAGCTTAACAACAAAGGCAAGGAATGACGAAATGCGCCATGGTTTAGTCACGTGCTGTAGCGTATCGGGCATTGCTTATAGCTATCCCATTACCATGGAAGTATAACCTTGTTTTATCGAACGAGCAAATTCCTAAAGCATTTCGTAAAACTTACGCAATAGTGTTTGAAAAAAAAAAAAAAAATCATAATTTCAAAAGTATTCAAACGTTCGAAATTACGTTGTAATTACGATATGATACTGGTTTCTAGTCCAAAACCTGTGAATCTAAAAATATGAGAAGTGACTCTCGGTCGTTTCTAAGCCGGATCAGTCAGGTTTCAGCCGCCAACATGCCGCCGCTGAGGGGTGTAGACCGCTGCGCAATGCGCACCCCCTTTTGGAAGCGCTGAGCCAAAATAGAATCGTCCCTTTTGGTAATGCCTTGGCTGTGGACACTAATAGAGAGTGTGTACTTTTGTATTCTGTATTAAATAAAATATTTGAACAGATTATACGTCTCTTGATGTAGATGGAAATACTTTTTAATTCCTAAAGCAAGATTTTAACCATTATTTACAATTATTAGTATTAGTAGGCTATTATATGAAATGATGTCATTTCACTATTGAATGGCTTGGCTTATTTATTTATTTATTTATTTATTTATTTATTTATTACCATTTTACTTCAGTCCTAATACTTAATAAGTAAATGGTTATTGTTAATTTTTTTAAAAGCAATAAGACGAGCTCCATTGTTAAGATAAAGCTTGAGCTTGCTAATTGTTTCCTCCCGTCCCGTTCAAAGGGCAGGCGTGGCTAGAGGACAGAGGTGTGTTAGGCAGGGAGAGCTGCGATTGGTTCTCGTGAACCATAAGTTCTGTAGTTTAGAGTAAAGAAGACTTTAAAAAGGTAGACCTGACCGAGGACAGAAACAAAACAACCAGGACGCTATATATTTCATTTGTGGAGGTAAGATAGATGTTTTTATAATACTGATTCATTTTTTTAGAGATCAAGCTAAGCTGTTGAACATAACAGAATTTCGGATAGTTATTCAGTGACTATTCAGTAGGTTATTGCATCTCGTGTTTTCATCATTTCAGTTTTTAAGGAACAAAATGTTTACATAAATTGTTCTAACACAATTATACTTGTTTTAAACGCTTAATGTAAACACTAGGAATAGAGAGTAGATTACTGTTCGTCGAATCAGTCAGTTCGTCGAATATCAACTGATGTTATGTCGTGTCCTACCTCATACCTGTTACATGAATGAAAGGTCGCTCCTGAAGATCAGACTATGAAGACCCCGCATCCACTTCACATCGTCACTCCACTAAGAGAGAGCGTGCCACTCTCAAATGTAGCAGGTACAGCTGTATATCTGAAACTGGACTCATGTCAGCCTACAGGCTCGTTTAAAATCCGAGGCATCGGTCACTTGTGTAAGATGGTAAGTCAATCATCCTGGTAATGTATTTCATTCCTAAATGTATGTTGTTTAGAACTTTTCATCAGTGACAGTGCTTTTGACCAAAATCTATCAGAAAGAACAGGATCGAGGGGCAACGCAATTCGATAGTTCACAACAAACTACACACACACACACACACACACACACACAAGTGGGCTAAACTATCCTCTGTTTCATAGGTGAGAAACTCACCTTCTTCCTCGCTGCTTTGTTAGTGTAGTTATTACTTTAAAAATTCATTTTGCTAAAATGTTCACTAACTTCAGTTTTTAATTTAGATACGTAAAAACAGTGGAGTATACACCTAAATAAAATACAAATATTGATTTTAAATGAAGCTGACCTGTGACATTTTTCTTCTCTTTTTTTAGTGGGCAGAAACTGGCTGTACTCGATTTGTTTGTTGCTCGGGTGAGTTGATAACTAAACACTTCTTTACAAGCAAAGCATGAGCATGCAAGTAGCTCAAAACACAATAAAGCCAAATAAAGGACCATTTGCTTGAAGTTTACTAAACTGGTTTATTTGATTCTTCGAACTGGATTACTGTAGCTGGATTGAGTCGTATTTTTGTACCTGAGCGCTCCAGTTTTGTCTGGAATGTACAGATATCTAGTGTCCTTCTCATTTTCTTTCCTTGCTTCCATTCCTCACTTCTTAGCTCCTCCCTCCGAGGCAAAGCAAAAAAAAAAAGATTATTTTCTGTCTGACCTTTTTTAAAAAAAAAAAAAAAAAAAAAACATTTGAGGCCATTCTGATATATTTAGATAGCAACTTATGTCAAATAACAGTTTTAAGTTTCACTGTAAATATTAAAAATAAATGTTAAATATAACTGGTAAATATAAATGTTAAATATAAATGTTTAATTTAAATGTATATATTAAATATAAATCTTAAATGTAAATACAGAACTTAACTTTTTCGTTCATATGCTAATTGACCCCGCCCTCTCGGCG
The DNA here is from genome assembly GCA_022985145.1 of Pangasius djambal. Lineage (NCBI taxonomy): Eukaryota > Metazoa > Chordata > Actinopteri > Siluriformes > Pangasiidae > Pangasius > Pangasius djambal. The sequence goes on from CM040998.1 coordinate 4,461,236, forward strand.
TGTGCGTCATGGGAAAACAGCGCCAGTAGTGCTGAAAGAGGCTGGTTGCAGTTTGGACTGATTTAAAAACATATGCCATATCAAAGGGAAAATTTAAATGTAGGCGTTTTTAAAAAAATTTTTTTAATCTTTTGATCTTAACAAAAGTTTTCTCGATATCACAGCTTAATTTGCCATGATGTCTATGTAGCACTTAGCTAGTCAGGTAGCCAGCTTACTTGATCCCAAACAAGCGTTCTGAAGTCAAACTAATAACACCGCCACCCACAGATTTGCTCTTAACACCGGCTCCAGAGTTCCTACTCTAGCACAGTCTGGTGTAAACCTGGCAACTCTGCCTCCGTCATGTTTACTCAGCGAAGCACGCTGAGAGAGGGCGGGGTCAATTACACAATTACACGTTTAAGTTCTACATTTATATTTACATTTGTATTTAATATTTCTATTTAAATTTAAAATGAAGATTTAAGAATTATATTTATGATTAACATTTAAGATTTATATTTAAGATAAATATATATATATATATATATATATATATATATATATATATATATATATATATATATATATATTAACTGTTTTAAATTTCAGTGTGAATCGTAAATCTTAATATAAATGTAAATATAAATACTATTAACGTAGTATTAACGTTATCTACGTTCTTATTAATCGGGAGAATGTTTCGGAAGAACTGAGTAGTAGTGAATGAGCTCAGTCACGTGGTATGTTCGCGTCACTACCTCATAGCTCGAGGGTCACTGGTTCGGTCCTCAGCTCAAGTAGACTTCCGTAGGAAACAGAAATGGTTCCGTACTTTGTAGATAGGTCTGCATTTAAATTTTCCCTTTGCCATAGCATATGATGATAGAAATTGGTTTGATTTAATTCCAGTTATTTGCTTTACAACAAGAACTTGGCGGTCATGGTCCAGCCTGTCACATCTTTAACTTTGCTCCAAACCTAGCACAATATGGTATAAACCTGGCAACCCTACTGGTGCTGCATTTTCCCATGACGCACACCCCGAGAGGGCGGGGTCAATTAGCATATGAGTTTAAATATAGAACATTTAAGTTCTATATTTACATTTAAGATTTATATTTATATTTAATATTTTCATTTACTTTTATGTATCAGAATGGCCTCACAGGTAATAATAATAATAATAATAATAATAATGATAATAATAATAATAATAATAATAATAATAATGATAATAATAATATGAGATAAACTTTTTACATTTAGCGCCCCATATCATTCTAATATGTCAGTGTTTCTATAACAGTGAATGTGGTGAGGGTTTTTTTGTTAGGAGACACTTCTTTAATATTTATGGAACGAGTCTTGGGGTGCCAGCACTTTGTAACATTCACGGTGCTTTGTATCAGGCCATATCACACCACCCTGGCTTAGATCATTTTCATTTAACTGCACGGTCTGTTGTGTATTGTTCTTTGCTTATTTGAGTGAACTGTGCTTCAGGCCTTGAAAAATGGAGTACAGAGTTAAATTGCTAGAATACTTTTCAGTACCAGCAGTGGCTCTTGACCACAGATTTTGGCAGGCCAACATTAATAATGACATAGCATCAAACAAAATGACGTTAAGAGGCTATCACACATTACTTATGCAACAGGCTACTATCTTGTGGCTTTCCTCATAATTTGCAGTTGTGTCGACAACATACATTAATCCAGCACACAGTCTAGCATCTCATATTGAATGCTTTTAGGTTTGCAACATGTTTTACAATAAAAATGGTTTGGCATGTCACTATCTGCATTTTGCCATTTTGCAAAAATTAATTCAATTTAATTCAGATTATTTAAGAGCAGATCTGTGAAACAAGAGCTTGGTGGCCACAGAGTATTTTAAAACTAGCCCAATCTGGCAACCAGGTCATTAGCTGTCTTGTCCACTTCCCCTCCTCCACTGATAATGTTCATACAGAAATCATGGGGCAGTGCAAGTCCTGCGCTTATGGAACTCTGTTATTGCTTGTTGCAGTTCCAGGTTTTGAGCAATAGGTGCAATAATATCAATAACAATTGTGACCAATTAAGTGGAAAATTTGCTTAAATCTGTCAAATAACTTTAAAAAAAAAAAATTGTTGGTCACTTATAAGAGGTAATAAATTGTAAGTGTAATGAATGGCTAATGCATGCTCTGCCCCACCTGTATGGTATGAATTCAGAGTCAGCAGAACCTGAACCTGAATTTGTAATGCTTTTGGAAAAAAAGATTGAAAAATGTTATTTAAATCTATTTACAAATTTACAGATTTCTGTAAAGCTGCCACTGTCCATTGTTAAAAGCACTATATAAATAAATCTGAATTGAATTTAACCTGTTAACAGTGGGTGTGGCTGAACCACCTGAAAATAATTAGGATGGGTGTCCACATACCATTGGCTATATAGTGTATATAGAACCCAATCATTTAAGTATTTTAATTAGTGTATTTATATTGATTTATTTTATATTTTAGAACCAATTTGCCACAAATGTTCCATCTCAGCACACAGTGTGGTTAACTGCATGCCAAGTGCTATGCTTTTATTTTGTTTTGAATTTAGTCTATTAGGGGTGTAAACCTCAGGCTTCCACACAATATGACACAATTATGATTTAGACAATATTTGATACCACTGAATCTGCTAGATGATATGATATGATATATGATACAAATTGATTTAGTAGCCTCCAATAGTACAGGATATGCTAATAAAAAGCACTAATAGAAATTTGATAATATTAAATAAAAAATATTTGAGTACAAATAAAACCTGGTTAAAAGACAATAAAAAGCTGCTTAACTTTACAATTTCGGTGAGTCTATACGAATGATAGCCTCAGATTCTTCCTCAAAGTTTGATGTGTTGTGCATTCTGAGATGCTTTTCTGCTCACCACAGTTGTAAAGAGTGCTTATTTTAGTTATCACAGACTTACTGTCAGCTCAGACCAGTCTGATCATTCTCCTCTGATCTCTCTCATAAACAGGGTGTTTCAGCCTACAGAACATCCACTCACAGAATGTTTTTTGTTTTTCGCACCATTCTGTGTAAACTCTAGAGACTGTTCTAAGGAGATCAGCAGTTTCTGAAATTTTCAAACCAGCCCATCTGGCACCAACAACCATGCCATGGTTAAAGTCACTGAGATTTTTTCCCTGTTCTGATCCTGATTTCCCTATTCTTAACTGAAACTGTTGACCTATATCTGAACAATTTTATGCATTGTGCTGCTGCCACATGACTGCATGAATGAGCAGGTGTACAGGTGTTCCTGTTATTGAAATTTGAGCTATTGTTGCCATGAATATGTACGTAAGAACTGTGCAAAACTGCACCGAAAAATTCACAAAGTTCTTATCCTTTATAGATTTCCATATAGAATAAAATTTTTTTGCCCAAAAATGTTTTAAATAGTTCAATTCAATTCAATTCAATTCAGTTTATTTGTATAGCGCTTTTTACAATGTCATTGTCTCAAAGCAGCTTTACACAAACAAAAAAGTAAGATGAAGTGTGAGAGTGTGTCTGAAGAGCAAGCCGAGGCGACGGTGGCAAGGAAAAACTCCCTGAGATGGAGATAGGAAGAAACCTTGAGAGGAACCAGACTCAA
>CM040998.1:4468444-4482576 GCA_022985145.1 Pangasius djambal
ACACACACACACACACACACACACACATATATATATATATATATATATATATACATATACATACACATACATACATACATACACATACACACACACACACACACACACACACACCCCATAACACCCCTATAACACCCTCCACTCTTTTGAGAAAGCTTTCTACAAGGTTCCGTGGGAATTTGTGCCCTTTTAGTCAAAAACATTTGTTAGGTCAGGCACTGATATTGGACAAGAAGGCCTGGCTCGCAATCGACGTTCTGTTTCTTCCCAAGGGTGTTCAGTGGGGTTGAGGTCAGGGCTGTATGCAGGCCACTGGAGTTCCTCCACACCAAACTCGTCGAACCGTGTCTTTATGGACCTCGCTTTTTACACAGGGGCACAGTCATACTGGAACAAGAAAGGGCCTTTCCCAAACTGTTGCCACAAAGTATATAATTGGCTAAAATATCTTTGTATGCTGTAGCATTACATTTCACTGAAAATAAGGGGCCCAAACCCTGAAAAACAGCCCCAGACCATTATCCCTCCTTCAGCAAAATTTACTATGGATTCCAGTAGGTAGCATTCTCCTGGAATTCGCTAACCCTAGATTCATCCAGCAGACTGGCAGATAGTAAATCTTTCATTTCTTCAGTTTGCTATGAATGAAACGTTAAATGTTTCCCCTTGTTTTACTCTTTTTAGTATTAATGGGTGCCAGTGGTCTGAATCAGTATTTCTTTTAATTATTATTATTTTTTTTAATTATTATGTTGAATGCTAAGCAGAATTCAAATACATTCAAACCAACATCTGCATACAAACAGTATACATCAATATACATCAATACATTTTTATTTATATCCTGTGACAGAAATTATGAAATCAGTATCACTTAACTGGAATTCACACATCTGCATTCTGTTATATTCCAGATGTGTAAATGTAAGAAAGAAAAGTTAATGCAACCATAAATAATTGTAATAAATATCAAGTTAAGGTACAGCACAGATCTTTTGTTTACCCTTTTTCTGTGGATACCCTCTGACAAACATTAATATTCTTCTTCTGAAAGGTAAAGAGAAATGCGGATGGAGTATCCTTAATAGCAGCAATCGCACCAAAATGTACTGCATAAACAGAGTCTAAACTCTATTTTTAACATTCTGGGGGAGGTCTTCGGTAGCATTCTCCAAGAGGCATCAATGTTACAATGGCTCCACTGAAGACGCACAATAAAACACTGCAAACACAAGCATTAGAAGGAACAGCAAACTCCATCTTGATTATAATTAAGTAACGTGTTCCTAACTATTTCTAGCTTTAAAAAGGATTCAAAAGACAAAGAAATGTTCCTTGTTCAAACTGTTTTTTTTCTTCCCCCCCCCCCCCCCATATACTTTATGCAGAACCAATAAATGTAAAAAATATAGTAATGAAAAAATAAACAAAGCAAATTATAAAATAATAATAATAATAATAATGATAAAGACTGAATTCTTGTGCAAATCCAGCATATAAACAACAAAAATGGTAAGTCAAGCCAAAGCTCAGTAATGTTGTATAATAAATGGTACCATGCAGAGCTCTTCCTACCAGAATGGGGGCTGAGAAGCATAATCTCATTTAAGCAGTATTTAAGGGGAGAGATCCTAACATCACCCCCTCAGAGCCAAAATTTAATGGTGGACAGCAATAATGCAATGACCACAGATACAGAGTACATGCAATATTTCACAATAACCAGACATTTGTTAGAAGTCAATTTAAACATTCCATTGTGGTAACCACCCAAATATTAATAAATTTACTCAATCTTGACATTGTACATAAATAACATTTCTTGAATTCACAATTCCCCAATATGCATATATAACTCCCCAAATGTTCTCCGGTATCAGCATCTTGCTGCTAGTGTCTTGTACTCATGGGCAAATTTTAGTTGTAGGGGGGAGCTGTTGTAGTGTTTTGATAGAAATGCTAAAAGTCATTTTTATTTATGAATTTTTTTAATCATCCAAGAAAGTGGGAAATTTTCATCCATTTGCTTTATTCTCCTACATATTTATTGTTGTCATAGGTGTGGTAAGGGGGAGACTGCCAGGGCTGCAGCCCCCCTAAGTCCCTATTCTGTGCCAAAGAAAAAAAAAAAAAAGTTGGCAGCCCCCATCCATCCCTATTCTCCCCACCACCACCACTTAAAGCATCTTACTGCACATCTGTTTGTTTTTAAAGATAGCAGTTATAAGGGCACACAAGACGAAATGATAGACAAAATTATATTTATAAATGCACAAAAGAGCATTTAAAATCAATGGCAGCAATAAAGTGCAGGGAAGTAAACAGGAAACCATGAGAAAATAAAAGTGCAGTATTCTTCTCCATATTATCTAACAATGCATTACTACCATCAGATACAACATGTAGGTTCCTCTAAGGACCACCCAAAAATGTAATTCAACTCAATGCAGTCCAGAAAACAAAACAATGGTCTTTTTGAAGGCAAGATGGGCTGAAGTTTCAACAATCAAGCTAAAATAAATGGGAGTACTCAAGGAGTCCACATTTCCAGCAATATCAGTCTTTCTGAAAATTTCTGGGTGGGAGTGAACATGAATGTATGGTATTTTTGTGCAAGTGTGTATTTGTGTTTTGGAATACTTTAGCCACTCAGAGGGTCCTCACGATAGTGTATAGCATAACGTAACTTTTCCAGCATCACATCAAGAGAGGAATACTGGGGCAGCTTCACCATAAACATGCAGGTCTCTACTCGAATGTAACGGTAGTCAGGTGAACCTAAAACACAAAAAACACAGACTAGATATACATATAGTGCCTTGCAAAAGTATTCATACCCACTGAACTTTTCCACATTTTGTCATGTTACAACCACAAACAAAATGTATTTTATTGGGATTTTATGTGATAGACCAACACAAAGTGGCACATAATTGTGAAGTGGAAGGAAAATGATAAATGGTGTCCAAATTTTTTTTACAAATAAATATCTGAAAAGTGTGACATGCATTTGTATTCAGCCCCCCTGAGTCAATACTTTGTAGAACCACCTTCCGCTGCAATTACTGCTGCAAGTCTTTTGGGGTATGTCTCTACCAGCTTTGCACATCTAGAGAGTGAAATTTCTGCCCATTCTTCTTTGCAAAATAGCTCAAGCTCAGTCAGATTGGATGGAGAGCGTCTATGAACAGCAATTTCAAATCTCGCCACAGATTCTCAATTGGATTTAGGTCTGGACTTTGACTGGGTCATTCTAACACATGAATATGCTTTGATCTAAACCATTCCATTGTAGCTCCGGCTGTATGTTCAGGGTCGTTGTCCTGCTGGAAGGTGAACCTCCGCCCCAGTCTCAAGTCTTTTGCAGATTCTAACAGGTTTTCATCTAAGATTGCCCTGTATTTGGCTCCATCCATTTTCCCATCAACTCTGACCAGCTTCCCTGTCCCTGCTGAAGAAAAGCATCCCCACAACATGATGCTGCCACCACCATGTTTCACAGTGGGTATGGTGAGTTCAGGGTGATGTGCAGAGTTAGGTTTCCGCCACACACAGTGTTTTGCATTTAGGCCAAAAAGTTCAATTTTGGTCTCATCTGACCAGAGCACCTTTCTTCCACATGTTTGCTGTGTCCCCCACATGGCTTGTTGCAAAGCAAATGGGACTTCTTATGGCTTTCTTTTTGCCACTCTTCCATAAAGACCAGATTTGTGGAGTGCATGACTAATAGTTGTCCTGTGGACAGATTCTCCCACCTGAGCTGTGGAACTCTACAGCTCCTCCAGAGTTACCATGGGCCTCTTGGCTGCTTCTCTGATTAATGCTCTCCTTGCCTGGCCTGTCAGTTTAGGTGGACGGCCATGTCTTGGTAGGTTTGCAGTTGTGCCATACTCTTTCCATTTTCGGATGATGGATTGTACAGTGCTCCGTGAGATGTTCAAGGCTTGGGATATTGTTTTATAACCTAACCCTGCTTTAAACAACTTCACAACTTTATCCCTGACCTGTCTGGTGTGTTCCTTGGTCTTCATAATGCTGTTTGTTCACTAATGTTCTCTAACAAACCTCTGAGGGCTTCACAGAACAGCTGTATTTATACTGAGATTAAATTACACACAGGTGGACTCTATTTACTAATTAGGTGACTTGTGAAGTCAATTGGTTCCACTGGATTTTAGTTAGGGGTATCAGAGTAAAGGGGACTGAATACAAATGCACGTCACACTTTTCAGATATTTATTTGTAAAAAATTTGGACACCATTTATCATTTTCCTTCGACTTCAGAATTATGTGCCACTTTGTGTTGGTCTATCACATAAAATCCCAATAAAATACATTTTTGTTTGTGGTTGTAACGTGACAAATGTGGAAAAGTTCAGTGGGTATGAATACTTTTGCAAGGCACTGTAGATGCATATGTAAAATAAATCAAACCTTTCTCTTTCAATAATGATCTGAACAATGAAACATGGTGGGAACAGAGCACTAGCTCTTCCTAAGCATATAAGAGGAAGAAGGTGATGTGGTTGCTGGGGTCTCACTGATCAATTGTGCATATGCATAGCTTTGTGTGTAAACCTTTTATATACGTTTCTATGCATAGAATGTGATTCATCAAGTTATTCTTTTATATGAGCATATGCAGAAACCCCTAGTGTAAGAAGCTAGCCAAGCAGACTAGCCTATTATCAGAACTGCTTGAGAAGTACGCCTACTGTAAAACAAATGGGCATATTACAATTAGGCTAACACAAAAAACATGACATTCAAAAGAAACATAAAGCTGTATATCATACATACCCACTGCACCATCTGGCGGGGCAATTTTCATGGGATAAGGAGGCACATGAGCAGTGTCTGGTCCACCATCCTTGCAGGGGCAAGTGAAGGGTATCCGCTCCTGATTGCAAGCAAACTTAATGAACTTACAGAGCTCTTCCTGTGTAAACATCTCCAGTGCTGTCCAGAAGAACTCAATGTGCTGGTCGGTCTCCATCAGCCCCACTTGATACATTGTATGAGCCTGAAATTGTGTTAAAGTTGTGATGAAAAATTAGTTTAGAAAGTGTTTTTGTCTGGGGACTTGCAGACAGCGGGTTTGATATATTAGCTGTTTGTTGCAGTAGCGATATATACTTTGAAAATTTGTATGAAAAAATAATTCAAGCCAAAATGCCAATTCCAAAGCAAAAGGGGGAGTTAGACTATTTCCATTTATAAGTAAAAGAGGCAAGCAAGCAGGTTAAATTAGGCATAAGTAAATTAGGAAATAAATTAGGAAGTAAATTAGGAAATAATATTACCTTAAGGAATTCCAGGTTGATATAGGGGAGGCCACAGGTACGCAGTTCCATCTCTAAGGGGCTGAGCATGGTGAGAAGTTGCAGAGGGATAATGGAGCTCAAGCCTGCACGAACAGCACTCATACGCTCCTCATTTTGTAGTTCCCGCAGACGCAAGGCACGTACTGCCTGAGCATACAAGTCTTTGTTCTCCCAACTGGAAATACAAAGAAAGATAAGAAAGATTAAAAAGATAAAAGATAGATAGATAGATAGATAGATAGATAGATAGATAGATATCTTTTTAAAAAGATAAAGCAAGCAGAGTACAGTCAGGTTAAAAAAAAAAGTCAGCTTACCAGTAGCTGAAATGCAATGAGCAGCTACACAATCCACCTACTCAAACTCTATACATTTCTCCCCACTCTTTTACCTAATGTCCTTTGAACCCTACCTGACGGCGAGGTTATGCCCACCCTGGCACAGTTCCACCTCCTCGCCTGTCATGGTAACATAGGTGAAGGTACAGCATGGCCGGCTGGGCGAGTCAGGGCTTTCACCTGAGTGGCTCTGTGATGAGATTTCTATGCATAGCGCTTCCAACTCAGTCTTATCAGTCACCTAATAAAAGGAAAGTGAAACAGGTATAGCAAGGTGACATGAGTAAGGCACAATTAGATGAATGTTAATGTACTGTGACTTACTCTTTTTATGCTGAGTTTTTTTAAAAGGACAAACAGACACATGCCGATATAAGTACAAGTCAACACAGTGCTGAGAAATGGTGATAATATTGGCAGGAGTGCTTGCAATATTGAGGTTGTGGTTTTCAAACTGCTGATCTCCTGGAGACTGTTTTCACTGTTTTGTCTAGAGTTTAGATGGAATGGTGTGAAAAACAAAAAGCACTGAGTGAGCAACAGTTCTATGGGTGGAAACACCTTGTTGATAGGAGAGGTTTTTTTGCACCCTCTGTGTAAACTCTAGAGACTGTTGTGTGTGAACATTCCCAGGAGATAAGTAGTTTCTGAAATATTCAAATATCATCTGGCACCAACAACTATGCCATGGTTAAGGCCAAGTTAAACAATATAATCTGGATTTAAAAACTTCTATAGTAATAGCATTCCCACTGTTCAAGGACGATATTGGAAAAATATCTTTTACATCATCGGAACAGACAGCAGGGCTGGCTCTTGGGATGGGTTATACTGATTTCTGCAGTTTGGCAGTAGATCCCATTGCTAAATGCCTGGGTCAACTTCTCCATCACATAACAGGAGCTAGTTGTGGAGGTGAGTTTGATTGTCTTGATTATTTGATCTTAAATTATCTGTGCCCAGTTTCCATACCAAGATGAACTACTGAGCATGAGACACAGTGAGTTGCGAACAAAGTCAGGTGGGGCAACACTAAAATGCAATATTAAAATACAACAAAAACAAATGCTGTGTCACATTTTCTATGAATTCATCTTATACCATCCTAGTACATTTACTGGGCAGTAGGTACGGTGTAGTGCGCCATTATTTTATGTCCTATGCACAGAGTAAACATGGTGAATGAGAATATTTTGGGATTCTGCCCAAGCTAAAGATTATAACTTGGATTACAGGTTTAAAAAAAAGTGGATAAATCAATAAATACGAAATTAAAATGTTAAAATTTCCTAACAGAATTGTGACATTGCCCTGTAAATTTGATAGAAAAATAAAGAACTTTTTAAAACAGAAACTTTGTCAGAAAATAACTACATTAATACTGACTATTGTTGTGCCATTTCCATTTGGAGATACATCTGTTGCCTGACACTTCTGGTTGATTTTTGACCAATCAATGGTTTGCACTATTTCTAATGCCACCCATACACGGGTGACAAATTAAAGGGAACACTGTGTCTCTGTTATGCTGTGGGCTCCAATTGTCTCTTTAGAGGGAAGGGTCGCTAAATTTCAATACAAGGTTATTCTGACTGATCACTGTTATCCTACGATGAACCATGTCTATCCACATCGAGGGCTCACTGAATGGGTTAATGAGGAAGAAAATTATGTACATCATATGCAAATCAGTCACTCGATTTCAACCCACTTGAACACCTATGGGAGATTATGGACTGACGTGTTAGACAGCATTCTCCAACACCTTAACAAATACACCACCTTAGGGGATATCTTTTCATCTCTCCAGAACAGTTCCAGAGACTTCTGTACAATCTGTACTAAGGTGAACTGAAGCTTTTCTGGGGCCTTTCTCATGCTTTTTCATGGTGTCCCTACACCTTACTAAGATGCTACTTTTTTCCCCCCCTTTAACTTGTCACCCAGCTGTACATGTCCCAGCTTGGCAAATATATGACCTGGAAAAGAAGGGGTAATCAAATTCAGGACTGTAATTAGTCAAGGTCAAGGTATTGCTCACAATAACTAGTTTTGACATGTGTTTTATCTTTTGCCACTCAACTTAGTTGTTTAATCAGTTCTCAGTATTTTGACTTTTCTTAGTGAACTTGTCTTACATTATCAAACTTCTTGGCGTAGTTGTAGGTGAGAAGGTCAGCTTCCTGTAGATCTGTTTCTGGGTCTGGAATATCACCAACTAAACCTTTCCAGAAGGAACCCTGCAAATCCAGAGGTAAAGGCACATCTGCACGGATGGCGATTCCCAGCAGCTGACCGAAGAAGTGCAGCAGCTGTTCTTCGGCATAAGTGATGGGGCAAGATGTCAGGATGTACTTCCCCTAGACAAATACACATTACTGCATTAGCATTATTCTGAAAAGGTTAGAAATGTTGCAATAATTCAGCATTTTGTCTCTCAGATAAAATCAGAGAAGCGCATGTTCTGAACTGCAATAATTGTAAAACCTGAAGAAGAAATTAACTGCCTGCATTTCTCAACATCATATCATATAGACAAAAGCATTTAAAAATCAACACGATGAAATGTCAGCTCGCTACCAGGATAAACACAATGACCTTGATTTACTAGGATCTCAAATAATGAGCAACAAATTTGCAAGTAGGCCTGGGCAAAAGGGTGATATTAATCAGATATCAGTGATGATTCAAACATGACCTGATGCCAATGTTTGACAGGTGATAAAAACAGCTAACATCACAGCACTAACATCACAGTATGGTTACAAAGCACTGTAATATTCATGCAAAATAAAATAGTACCTACTGTATGCTACTCATAGGATATGTATGAATGAAATCCTTTTCACTGTCTCTACTTAAAATGCATTTGGTACTGGTGTTGTGAACATGCAGTGAATATAATGATATGAAACCAGCTTTGCCACAGTTACATTGTCATTTTAAGAAATGTTTTGATCATTCTGAGATGTTGAACCATAATTCTGATAAACCTTCATTAGAGCATTTGCACTTTTCTGTGGGTTTTCTTATGTGCATACTTTTAAACATGAAAACCCTTAGTATGTCAGGGCTATGAGTAAGTAGTACAGTGGCAGCATAGCACAGCTAGCAAAATAACAGCAAGTCTACAAACCAGCAAATGAATTTAAAGCACCAGAATCAGGTGCCTGCCTATATTTTATTTTATTTTTTATTGTATGTTTTTTTTTTCCAAAAGCTTTTTTTTCCAGAGCTTGGTTGCTATGCAAATGACCAAACCATCCTTGATGCCCCCATAACAACCAAAGAAATAATTCAGGCAACAAGTTCCATGCAGAGTGGGAAGGTTCCTGGTCCAGACAGATTCCCTACAGAGTTTTACAAATTATTCTCATCCAAAATGGCACCCTTTCTGTGCTTACTGTTACTGAAGTTACCTCCCACTATGACTCAGGCAACTATATCAGTCCTATTGAAGAAAGCCAAGGATGCCCTGGACTGTGGATCCTACTGACCTATCAGCCTCTTGTGACACGAATGCAAAATTCTCACTAAGCTGTTGTTGCATCACCTTGAAATGGTGAGGCAGTCATTATATAGTAGTGTGGCGATTGTTCAATATACTCTACTCCTCCCGTTCAACTGGTTGACCAGAGATCGTAACTGCTCTCGATACAGAGAAAGCTTTTGACCGGGTTGAGTGGAATCATTTATTCCTGGTACTAGATAAAGTGGGTTTGGCCTATCTTTCACTTCATGTATTAAAATATTGTATACCTTGCCAGCAGCTTCAGTATACACAAACTCTATCAGATCCAATTATTTTGCACTATAAAGAGGGACTCAACAGGGGTGCTACCTTTCACTGTTTTTATTCGATCTAGCCATCGAACCACTTGTCGTAGTCCTGAGAATGCAACAGAGCATTGTAGGTGTCATTAGAAACCAAATAATACTTAAAGTGATACATCGAGCCCAATGGAATCATTTCCCAAGATCACATACATATTACAACAGTTTGGGAGACTATCAAGCAACAAAATAAATTTCTTAAAAAGTCTGCTTTTTCCCCATAAATCAACTGGCAGCATCCATTGATTACAGCAGCTTTCCCTTTAAGCTAGAACATCAATCCTTCACTTACCTAGGTACACTATATTGCCAAAAGTTTAGGAACGTCTGCCTTTACATGTACATGAACTTTAATGATATCCCATTCTTAATCCGTAGGGTTTAATATGGAATTGGCCCACCCTTTGCAGCTATAACAGCTTCAACTCTTCTAGGAAGGCTTTCCACAAGGTTTAGGAGTGTGTTTATTGGAATTTTTGACCATTCTTCTAGAAGCGAATTTGTGAGGTCAGGCACTGATGTTGGTCGAGAAGGCCTGGCTCACAGTCGCCGCTCTAATTCATCCCAAAGGTGTTCTATTGGGTTGAGATCAGAACTCTGTGCAGGCCAGTCAAGTTCCTCCACACCAAACTCGCTCATCCATGTCTTTATGGACCTTGCTTTGTGCACTGGTGCGCAGTCATGTTGGAACAGGAAGGGGCCCGCTCCAAACTGTTCCCACAAATTTGGGAGCATGAAATTGTCCAAAATGTCTTGGTATGCTGAAGCATTAAGAGTTCCTTTCACTGGAACTAAGGGACCAAGCCCAACTCCTGAAAAACAACCCCACAACATAATCCCCCCTCCACCAAATGTTACATTTGGCACAATGCAGTGAGGCAAGTACCGTTCTCCTGGCAACCGCAAACCCAGACTCGTCCATCGGATTGCCAGACAGAGAAGCGTGATTTGTCACTCCAGGGAACACGTCTCCACTGCTCTAGAATCCAGTGGCGGCGTGCTTTACACCACTGCATCCGACACTTTGCATTGCACTTGGTGATGTAAGGCTTGGATGCAGCTGCTTGGCCATGGAAACCCATTCCATGAAGCTCTCTACGCACTGTTCTTGAGCTAATCTGAGGGCCACACGAAGTTTGGAGGTCTGTAGCTATTGACTCTGCAGAAAGTTGGCGACTTCTGCGCACGGGTTGCTCTGTAATTTTACGTGGCCTACCACTACGTGGCTGAGTTGCTGTTCCCAATTGCTTCCACTTTGTTTTAATACCACTAACAGCTGACCGTGGAATATTTAGTAGTGAGGAAATTTCATGAATGGACTTATTGCACAGGTGGCAACCTATCACGGTACCACGCTTGAATTCACTGAGCTCCTGAGAGCGACCCATTATTTCACAAATGTTTGTAGAAGCAGTCTGCATGCCTAGGTGCTTGATTTTATACACCTGTGGCCATGGAAATGATTGGAACACCTGAATTCAATGATTTGGAGGGGTGTCCCAATACTTTTGGCAATATAGTTTATAAATGTTACATGAGTGTACAAGGACTTTTATGACCACAATTTCTTGTATTGACTTACAAAGATGGTCGTGTTCCCTATTATATTGGCAGGCCGGGTAAACACGGTCAAGATGACAATACTGCCACGATTCTTATATTTATTCCAAATGATCCTCATTTTACTAACCATGTCCTGGTTTAACAATTGAACATCCATATCACCACCTTCATCTAGGGTCATTCCACCCCGCAAATTAAGAGCCTGTTTAGAGATGCCCAAATGCGAAGGGGGGCTGGGCTTGCCCAATTTCTTATTTAACTACTGGGCAACAAACATCTCTAAATTGAATTACTGGATTTCAATGTTTAGAAACAATCATGGCAGAATATGGGACTCTATGGAACTTATGTCCAATTCATATTTCTATTCCTGAGCTTCTCTTTACCTATCAGTTTAAGTCCCCAAAGCCTGAGCCCAGTTGTTAAAAACTCCCTTAAAATATGGTTTCAATTAAGGAAACATTTTTGCTTCAACTAGGTAAACATTTTTCTCCTGTTTCAATTAAGGAAACATTTTTGCTTCAACTAGGTAAACATTTTTCTCCATTGGTTTCCTCCATCCGAAATTGACACTGCTTTCAGAACATGGGAACCATAGGAATGGTTTGGTATTCCTTGTTGAAGGTACATTCGCTTCATTTGAAACACTGCAGAAAGATCACACTACTAAGAACCATTTTTTCAGATATCTACATGTGCGTAGTTTTGCTAAGAAACACTTCCCATGTCCCTCCTTACCGCCTAAAAATGCAATGGATGCTAGACCAGAATTTGACCTTTATGGGAAAGGGAGGGTGTCTAAAATCTATAAAACAAAATATAAGCCCCCCTCATTGGATATTGCTAAACTGGCATGGGAGAAGGACTTGGATGTTATACTATCTGATAAGCTTAGAACGTATACATGCCACCATTTTCTACACAAGACATGGTCTCATCCAATTCAAAGTAATACACTGCACTACTTGAATGAGAAATTAGCCCAAATATACCCTGGCACCAACCTGGAGTGTCTGGGATGTTGCCACATTGGTAATGCAATTCAATAGGTAACTTCTGGGTGAAGATTTTTGAAGCAATCTCCTACATTTGTGGTAGGACAATAGTGCCTAGCCTGATAATTGCTGTCTTTGGAGTGTCTCCATCAGAGCAACTTACTGTTCCCTAGGCAAACGCATTTGTGACACTGTTGGCCCGGAAGGTAATTCTTCTGCAATGGAAGTCAGTGAAACTTCCTTTGTTTAAACACTGAGTTAAGGAAGTACTCTCCACGATTCCACTAGAGAAGTTGAGGTATAATTGGAATAGCTCCCAGGACAGATATATTAAAACCCACTTTACAGAATTTGTCAAAATCATACCTCTCATTTGATATCATTTCATCTTACACACTTACATACACATGAGATAGCCAGCTGGATTCAATGATTAATAATGTTTTACAATGTTCCTATTCTAAACACTGCTGAACAATGTACATGTCAGTAATTGTCTGCAACCATGTAATAGGAATTCTTTTTTTTTATTTATTTATTTATTTATTTATTCATTCATTCGTTCCACTGAGGCCTTGGGATGGGGGGCTATATACTGCCAATGTTTTTGTTTTGTTATGTAAACTGAAACCTATAAATAAAGTGTTTTTTAAATTGACTTTAAATTCTACTATATATGCTTTGGGAAGTAATTACTAATTATTTCAAATATTTAAATTAGAAGTTTGAATTGACTATAATTGGAAGACCTTAAAAACCTTTAAAACTGCAAGAAGATGAACATAAGGAGTCATATCACTGCCTCTTTTAACCCTTAAAAGATTCTAACCCTTGCTCAAGTAATATAAAACACAACAGCCTTTTTATTTCCCTCACACAAAGTATATGGCAGGATACTGAGGACTACATACCTTGCTGCGATTACTGGCAGAACTGGGACATGGCAGAAGCAAAGACAGGATGTTGCTTTGCAGCTCCTTGCAGACTTGCCACAGGAAGTGGCGAAATGAACCACCTATGGAAATATACAAGCTTTTAATATAAATATTGATTTGAATTACGTGAATGAGGGGTGCATGAGTACTGTACGGTGTTTGAATTCTGACTAGTGCCATGAACTTCCTCTCCAGTAAAGCGGATGTTGAAGGCATAGGTGGGGTCTCCTCCACTAGCTAGTTTCACACACAGCTGAGATGAGGGAACGTTAGACAGCTGCCGAGCTGCCTGGCAGAAGTAGGTGTTCTCTGAGGAGTGGATCTCACCTAGACACAGACATGCATATTAAAATACAATACAAAAATGTGAACATGGGGCAGTGCTATTGTCATCTGGAGCCCTGCAAGCCTGTCCTGGGTGACTGCTGAGCCAATTATCCCTAATGTGACATAAGAAATGGACAATGATTTATTATACGGATGCCATTTATACATACTCATTTCCATCCAGAAGGTCTACAGGAAGACATCCAAATTTGTGGTCAAATTAGATGCTTTTGCAAGAGCTCTATATCTAGTTTGTGCTCTTATAACAGACTAGCCATACCCTAATCATGATGCCATGGCAACCAGCAGTATGTGAAGACCAGCAGTGGCTCGTGCCCAGGGATTTTGGTGCAGCAGGCCAACCTTAAAAACAACATAGCTGAGAGGCTATCAGGCTCGACTTACACTATATTACCAAAAGTATTCGGTCACCCATCCAAATGATCAGAATCAGGTGTCCTAATCACTTGGCCTGGCCACAGGTGTATAAAATCAAGCACTTAGGCATGCAGACTGTTTTTACAAACATTTGTGAAAGAATGGGCCGCTCTCAGGAGCTCAGTGAATTCCAGCGTGGAACTGTCATAGGATGCCACTTGTGCAACAAATCCAGTCGTGAAATTTCCTCGTTCCTAAATATTCCACAGTCAACTGTCAGCTTTATCATAACAAAATGGAAGAGTTTGGGAACAACAGCAACTCAGCCACGAAGTGGTAGGCCACGTAAACTGACGGAGAGGGGTCAGCGGATGCTGAAGCGCATAGTGCAAAGAGGTCGTCGACTTTCTTCACAGTCAATTGCTACAGAGCTCCAA
>CM040998.1:4482676-4504768 GCA_022985145.1 Pangasius djambal
TTTGGAAGAATGGTCAAAAATTCCTATAAACACACTCCTCAACCTTGTGGACAGCCTTCCCAGAAGAGTTGAAGCTGTAATAGCTGCAAAAGGTGGACCGACATCATATTGAACCCTATGGGTTAGGAATGGGATGGCACTTAAGTTCATATGTGAGTCAAGGCAGGTGACCGAATACTTTTGGTAATATAGTGTGTGTTACAGGCTACTATCTATATTGTGAATTTTTAGAGGAATCCCGTGAGATTCAGTTGAGAGTCGACAACATACATTCATCCAGCATACAGGTTAACTGTATTTCTGATGGACGGAGATCATTCACTCATAATCCCCCTTTACATCGCTATGTCTGACAAAGAACAAACATTTTTTAAATTGTTGGTGACTCAAAAGAGGTGATTTCAACAGAATTAAAAATTGATGGAGATGTGAAGCAGGCCTTTATAAAAATTAATATTTATTGAATGGCTGATATCAAGGTTCCTGAAGACAGAAACACCCACTGCAGAGCAAAGTTTCTGATGTGAGGAGAAACACACACACCCACACCTTTCGGTTTGATAAGATTTTTTATAAAATATGAAAGTGTGAAAGGAAATGCTCTGCATACCTCCCACTATCTCTAGAGGATCCAGTGTGATCTCAGGAGCAGCATGGTCAACAGTGCGCTGCACTGTTGCATTCAGCACCTTGTTCATAATGGCTACTTTAGTGTCATAAAAAATAAGGCCTGAAAGATATAAAATAGAACAAACAAAAGAAACGTGAGGACAGATTTCCCTTTAAAAGAAAGTGACTTGGTACCTTAGTTCCATGAACATATGTAGCAGCAGACCTTTAGCCTCATGCAGCAGGGCAGCAATACTGTTCTGATAGGTATGTGTCTGTCTTAGCTCCACAAGTGGCAGAAAGAAACCCTCCAGGGTATTATTAAGAGACTGCAGTAGGGCAAAGCGCAGACGCAAACTCTCAACAGGCACACCTATAGAGTAAAGTTCATATTAGTCCAAAACAAAAACTTGTTTCACTGAAATTCAACCCTAATGCATAAATAATCTTCAACAGTTTAATAGAAACAGTTTAATAAAAATGTATCTAACCAAAAATATTGTGAAATGTTCCTATGAATAATTCCTATGAAGATGTATTAGTCCTAGGGAGAGTGATCTGGCTGGTTGATGATCCGTGAAAATATCACAAGTTACTAACTAATTTCCCTGTTGATGAAAATATAGTTCTACAAGGAAATATAACCTCAAAGAAAAAGTATAACAGACACTTTGGCCAAAATAATTTTTCAAAAATTTTAAAAAATGTTAAATCAAAAGTACATCGAAACAAATTAGTGTTTTCTTGGCATGCCAATCATGTAAATTGCATTGGCACATGTAAAGTCCAGCAGTTCCATATAACCAATGTTGAATTTTTAGGCACTAACTCCCAGAGCTGTCACATTTTTATTTTTATTTTTAAAACCAACAAAAGATGTTTGTTTGAAAATACTGGCACACTGCAGAGCGTCATTACAGCCACAACAGGCTCAGTAACCTATTTAGTTCCACTCGTCAATTTTGGAAAGGAATGATCAGTTTGACTGCATAGAGAAGTCAAAACCAGAGGAACATTATGCATTTTGTAAAGTCAGTATGCGTGATGTAAAGATCAAGGGTTAGGGGTGTTCGCAAAGGGAAAGTATGGTGACTTACACTTGCTGCATTGCTGAAATCTAAATTAAACTGTGACAGCCAGTGGTGCAATTTGGTAATAACTCCACAAATGCTCAAGAGTGGAAGGCAAGCTCCACAATTGCATGATACAGAGCACGGCACTCAGGAGAAATTCACATACTAAGGCACAAGGACACATACACACAGATAGACACACATACACATCTTTCTTTTTAATGAGATTATTTCTTGATGCTTTATATTAATGTATTAATTACTGTAAGTTGAGAGAGTATGAACTCCCTTGTGTTGTCAGCCATGCTGCTTTAAAATAAATAAATAAATAAATAAATAAATAAATAAATAAAAAAAACACAAACCCTGCCTACTCCTGACTATTATTGTTTGTGTGTCTGTCAGGGAGAACGCTAGCTGGGACAGTGCAGGAAGTTTGATTCATAAAGACGCAACTGACAGAAATGTTTTTAGTATCAATGTACTGTACATATGAGCTCTCTGTAAAAGCAGATCGTGGAGACATTTTAATCATTCATATAAACCAAACATACACTCCTACACTTGTCCTACACTCACACTGTACTAAATGAACAGAAAGTCTTACTTAGCAGGCATGAAATTCGTGGGTCTGCTGTATCTGCGGGGTCCAGGTATACTTCATGGGGGTGGAGGCGAGCAGGTGTTATAGCCAGGTGGCGACAGAGGCGATTAACATACTGGACTAGAGCAAAATCCATTCCCAAGGTCCACTTTCTGCTAGTCTTCTGGGCTTGCCGAGTATCAATGCATGAGCATCTACAGAAGACAGCAACAGAAATGTTTAGGGTTTAAAGTCATGGGAAAACTAAAGTACACCTTCCTTCAATTCCATGTTTTTACTCATCAGGGCCTAAATAACAATTGTGTGGTCCTCACAAATAACTAAAAACAAACAAAAAACCTCAGGTGGCAACAAAAAAACACAACAGATATTTAGTAATTTTTTCCCAAAAATCAAACCAACATTCAGACATCTGGTGGGGAAAAAATAAGTACAACCTATAATTCAGCAACATGTAGAACAACCTTTAGCAACAATAAATTGAAGTAAATGTTTTCTGTAGGAGTTTACCTGTATCTCACATTGTTTTGGCCCACTCATCTTTACAACACTGATCACTGTCCTTTTGCATGACCCAATTTTAGCCCAGTTTAAGTTGCTGGATAGCTGGTCTCATGAATATTCTGGTATAAAGTGGAGTTCATCATTGTCTCAGTGACGGCAAGTTTCCCAGGTCCCTGTGGCTGCAAAACCCTAACCCTAACCCTAGCCCTAGCCTTAGCACTAACCCACCTAACCTAACAGGGTGGGGTTTGGGTTGCTCAAGTCACCTTACTCTGAGCCAGATTACTAGTTCCCAATCACTTATAGAGATAGCCATCATTGACCCATCCACTCACTGACTGCCTCAGTCAGTCAGAGTTTAAGCAATTGGCTATAGTTTGTATTAAAACCTGTAAATTTTAATACAATCCAGAATTTTTTTAGTTTGTTCAGATACAATTTTGCAAACCTAAGTCATGCTGCCATTTTTGT
The DNA here is from genome assembly GCA_022985145.1 of Pangasius djambal. Classification (NCBI taxonomy): domain Eukaryota; kingdom Metazoa; phylum Chordata; class Actinopteri; order Siluriformes; family Pangasiidae; genus Pangasius; species Pangasius djambal. The sequence goes on from CM040998.1 coordinate 4,485,938, forward strand.
TTTGGAGAGATGGAGGTTTTTCCTAGCCCCCCTTCCATGAAAGATGGTTCCCTTCCCAAACATAGTTGTTCAGATTTCTTTTGATTGTGTGGTCATGAACATGAGCTTGTAATGAACTTGAACATGTAATGTGCTTACAGAGGCCTGTAGGTCACATGATGTAGCACATGGTGAATTTCAAAGTTTTTGGAGATGGCCTTATAACCCTTACCAGATTGATGAGCAGCTACAATTGCTTCCTTGAGGTCATAGCTTATGTTCTTTCTTCTTGGTATGATGCAGACACACACCTGAGTGCTCCAGAACACTACCAAAAGTTCAAGTTCCTCTTTTATACAGGTAGTCACACTTCTTGATGACTCAACTAATCTTGTGCATTTCATTAGTAACACCTGGCTGCTAATTACTCTCTTAATGATTGTGGAAGTAGGAAGGGTGTACTTATTTTTTCCCCACCTGGTTTCTAAATGTTGGTTTACTTTTGGAGAAAAAAACAACTACATATTGAAATTTGTCATTTTTGTAGTCAACTGAGATTATTTGTTTGTTTATAGATGTTGCCCTGTATTTGGCTCTATAAATTGTGCTCTCAACTATGACCAGTTCCCCTTTCCCTGCTGAGGATGCTACCACCATCACGCATCACTGTGGGGATGGTGTTGTGTGGTTGTGTTTCTGCCAATGTTAGATGTTGGATTTCTATAGTTCCTAGTCACCCTTACCCAGTCAATGACTTTGTTGGACGGCCTCCTCTAGGCAGAGTGGAGATTGTGTCATATTCTTTCCATTTTTATAATGAATTTAATGCTCCATGAAATTTCCAAATTTGGGACTATTTTTTATGACCAAACCCTGATTGATACTTTTCCAGGACTTTGTCTCAAACTTGTTATAATAGCTCTTTGGTCTTCATGATGCTGTTTGTTCTAGAAGTATGTTCTCTATCAAAGCCTGGGGGCTTCCAGGAACAAGTCTTTTTATATGTAGATCACATGACAGTTAAGTGCACACAGGTGAACTCCATTCAACTAACTGATTCACCTAATTAATAATGTGACTGATAGCAAATGGTTGCAGCAGAACTAATTTAGGGGTGAATGCTTATGTAAGCAGAACTTTTAAGTTTTTTATCTGTATATAACTCTATTGATATTTGTGCAGAGTCATGACATATAATCTCAATTAACTTCAGTTCCAGGTTGTAACACTACATTACACAATAGTGAAGTTAAGTGACTTGTGGCCAAGTATACTCAGAATACCCATACTCAGAATTTGTGCTCTGCATTTAACCCATCCAAGTGCACACACACAGTAGTGAACACATACACACACTGTGAACACACACCCGGAGCAGTGGGCAGCCTTTTTTGCTGCGGTGCCCGGGGAGCAGTTGGGGGTTCGGTGCCTTGCTCAAGGGTCTCACCTCAGTTGTGGTATTGAGGGTGGAAGAGGGCGCTAGTTATTCACTCCCTCCACCTACAATCCCTGCCGGCCTGAGACTTGGGTTACAAGTCCGACTCTCTAACCATTAGGCCACGACTGCCCCATACAATGTGGAAAAGTTCAAGGAGGTGAATACATATGCATGGTACAGTACATAAGACCTGTTTAAACTTGCTGTAAAAAATTCTTAAAAACCTGACAACATGCTTAGTTTGATATCAGCAAACTGACACTGTGTACAGTACTGTGCACATCCTGTGCACCCTAAATTCTTTTATAAATTTTGCCTTAATTTTTTTGTTCTGCATGTGTGTCCATAGAAGAGACCAAATAATTTGACAAATCATTACAAAGAATTTTATATATTAAGAAAGGAGAATATTAAGTAATAGACGAGTTTTCCAATAAAACTTCATCGATTCTCTCTGGGAGAAAAAAAACAAACCAAACCAAAACAAAACAAAACACAGAAGCAACTGAGACAATATCTACAAAAGAACTATGGAAAGTTCAAGATATAAAAAGCTTGAAATAACCTATCTATTGGTTTCATTATAAAACTAAAGCTAAGAGAATTGCTGCATTTTTCAAAGGCAAACTGTGTTCACAGCAAATAATGATCTGATTTCACTTTCCACTGTTTACTGCTATATATTGTTATTAATTTGCTGCGCAGAAACTTTTCATTTTTCAACTTTTTTGAATGCATCTTTGTGTCACAGAAGTTCATTATAAATTAACAGATTTTCTTTAAGTATCAACATGTGCAACAATGGTGTTTGCCTGTTTAAACATCTTTATCAAGCTCTGCAATTTACTGCACATAGGGAACCTCCCTAAACTCCCCGTGCACACTTTTAGACTGCTTCCCTCTGTGCCTCTCAAAGGCATGCACATATTCACACATCATATTCCTGTTGACACTGGACTGAATGTGGATTCTTTGCATGCTACCTTCCGAGCCAGACAGGGGTGGTGTTTATATTAACCTTTCAAAGTGTAAGTCATAACCGCATGCCAGGATTGCCCTCCAAACACTGCGAATGTCCTGTTTGGCTCGATCAACAGTGAACTTATGGAAACCGTCCAGAGTTAAGTACTTCTCTTCTGACACTGAAAAAAATGTAGATCCCAAAGAATCATAAATATAGTTACATAAATACACTATATGGCCAAAAGTTTGTGGACATTGTTGCCACAAATTTGGAAGCACATAATTGTAAAGAATGTCTTTGCATGCTGTAGCATTACAATTTCCCTTCACTGGAACCAAGGGGCCCAAACCTGTTCCAGCATGACAATGCCCCTGTGCACAAAGCAAGCGCTATTAAGAGATGGTTTGCCAAGGTTGGAGTGGAACCTGCATAGAGCCCTGACCTCAACCCCAGTGAACACCTTTGGGATGAACTGGAATACTGAGTGAGCCCCAGGCCTCTTCAACTGACATCATTGCCCGACCTCAGTAATGCTCCTGTGGCTGAATGGGCAAATCCCCACAGTCACATTCCAAAATCTAGTGGAACGACTTCCCACAAGAGTGGAGATTATTATATCAGCAAAGGGGGGACTACATCTGGAATAGGATGTTCAAAAAGCACATATGGACATGATGGTCAGGTGTCTATAAACTTTTGGCCATGTAATGTATAAGCATGCACACACACTGAACGCACAATCATCAACACAAAAGCATGCATACTAAATAGCCATGAAGCCTGCTATACTTTTTCATATATACTTTTAGAGAAAATATATATCTGGAGTTTTGCTAAGGAACATGAGTAACCTATGAGGGTAAACTTCCAGACATCAAGGGATATAAGCCCTGAATGTAAACTTGTACCTACATTGATAAACAAAGGAAATTAAAAGAAGCCAATATAAACCTTCTAGCTTCTTGGTAGGCAACTTCTCAGGGTCCTTCTCGTCAGGCTTAGCTTTATCTGGAGACTTGGGCTTTAGGACTGGTTTCTTCTCACTTAATGCAGTCCTGGAAAAAAAACAAAAAAAAAACTATAAATTATATTTGGACAGAAAGATAACATGCATTCTTGATGTACACTCTTACTGTTAACAATTAATTTATTCATTTGGCTGACACTTTTCCAAAGCAACTTATAATTGAGATATGATATAATTGAGCCCAAAGGCCCAAAAGCAGTAGCCTGGTGGTACTGGGATTTGAACTCAACCTTCCAAACAGTAACGCAAAGCCTTCACCACTATTCCATCACTGACCACTATTAACTGTTATGACAGAGTAAAGGCTACTGTTAAAAAACCTAAAGCCTACAGTAATTTCAACCTGTCCTTTCATCTCCTAACAAGCAGTGTGATGACACTTGCATATAACAATGAGGAAACACTTTTGCTATGTATTTCTATGCTACAAGAATAACAGCAAGCTACTAATGGGTGGGATAAGCAGCCCAAAGCCCATTTCTGCATCCATGTATTTGCAAAGACATTAGATCATCATGCATAGATGGTACCAGTGATCCTGACCCCGTCTGCTCTCCAGACCTGCCTGATCCTTCCTCATGCCCTACTTCTGGTTGTAGTTCTCATCACTTGGATACCACTTGCTGCTGCTGAGGATGGCCCCATATGGACAGCTTAAAGATACACTTATAAACCATGGAGATGGCTTTGGACTGCAATTGATACGAACAGTATCAATTGTATATTAATTTATATCAGGAATTTAGATATTTCTGTAAAGCTGCATCATGACAATGTCCATTGTTAAACACGATTTACAAACAAAACTGAACTGAATTGAACTGAATGGTCGCATAGGTGTCATACTTTCGTTGAGCCATCATACTTTTATGTAACCAAACAATGTCTATTGGAGCAGAAAGTAAAAAAACAAAATGAAAGTTTTGTGTTTCACTGCAGAGAGAATGGAGAAGTACAGAACGGGATGTGCTGATGATTCTAAAGTGTACTGGACAGCAGGCTCTTCGTTTGTCCGCCTGGATGAACGGCTTCTCCATATGATGATTGGGAGAGCTATCAAAGGGGCAGAACCTTGTAACCAACTGCCAGTCATTTAAATTGTAATGAACATGACTGACATCTCAAAAGTAAACATAGCACCAGTTCATCAGCACCAGTCAGACGAACAGTGTACTCAGAGTTGCAGCTGTCAGTCTGTAACCAAATCCATAACAGTTTTACGCAACTAGTATAGCCTGTTATTTTATCATTGTAATTGGTAAATATTGTAAATACATTGTAAGTATATGGTTATTTTTGATTATTTGCATTTGTTTTTTTGTTTACTTTTCAGTGAAACCGAGTTAGTAACTTAGCAGGTTCACTGGCAAACTTCTAATTTTGTTCACTTGATTTCAGAAAGGTCTTTTGCCACAGCAATTTAGCTAGTATAAATAATGTACAGTGGACATACAAAGTCTACACACCCCTGCTAAAATTGCAAGATAATTTATATCAGGTCTCCCACAAAATTCAAGTGAAAAACAAATAGAAATGTTTTAGGAAAAAAAAAAAAGAAAAAACTTACAATAATCTGGTTGCACAAATTTCATGTAATACAGCACCTTGTCTTGTGGGTAGGAGTCTACCAACTTCTACCAACTATTCTTCCTTGGAAAAATACTCCAGATCTCAGAAATTGCCAGGGGATCTCTTGTACACAGCCCTCATCAAGTCATTGCGTATTTTTTTCCTAGGATTTTGATCTGGGCTCTGATTCACAGACACAGTCTTGGTTCACAGTCACTTGAAGATCTTCGAACTGTCTCATAATTCCTTTGCACATTTGCAGCAGCATTCTTGTGTCTCTTACACTCATCAGTTAATCTGGTGTTATGCTTTTCAAGCCTCTTACAGCTCACAGTCAATCTAGCATTATGCTCTTCACTCTCTAATGACTTGTACTCCCAGCACAGTCTAATGACATGAAAGCAATCTTCATGGCATGTGTGATGGCATATCTTGCATACCATACAAATGTCCATGCTCTGTGAATGGGAAATCCTTTAGAAAAAAAAAAACTTTAGAGTTCTTTTTTGGTCATGAACATGCTTTTTCATGACCTCATCTATTACCTCCTTGTATTCAAACTCAGTCCATTTAAGGTACTTCTGTGCCTCCCTTAATTAATGTACTGGTTTTATAGTTATCAAATTCAAATTTTATTGGTCTCACACTCACAACCATACACAGTATGATGATTTTTACAACTGTCCGGTGACCTAAAAATAGAATATCCATAAACCAGAATTTACTTGCATACAAGTAGATAAAGAAAAATCTAAAAATATAATATAAAGAATATAAAAAATAGATGGCAGAAAATGTATGGACTCTATGTGGAATAAAGTGCAGATATGTGCAGCTGTATGCAACATTGGGCTGAGATAGTTGCAGTGAAATTCTAACACTTATAATATTTATAAATACGGGGTACTTCGAGTATATTAACAGGAACGTAGGAGGTATGGGTGTTGCGCAAACAAATCCAAAGTCTAGTCCTAAGTGTTCTCCTGGTTCAGGACCCGAAAGGCCTGTTGGAAGAAGCTCTCTCTCATTCTCTCGGTGTTGGCTTTCAGAGAGCGGAAGCACTTGCTTGACCACAACTGACAGAAGAGTCCATTGTTCGGATGGCTGAGGTCTTTCTTCCCGGCCTTAGTCCAGAACCTCTTGCTGTAGATAGACTGCATGTCAGGGAGCTCAATGCAGATAGCACGCTCAGCTGATCGCACTACCCTCTGGAGAGCCCACGTGTCCTGCTTGGTGCTGTTCTCAGTCCAGGCTGTGATGCTTCCTATCAGGATGCTCTCAATGGTGCAGGTGCGGAAGTTCCTTAGCACCTTAGAGGGCTCTTTAAATTCCCTTAAGCATCTAAGGTGGTTAACATAATTTCCCTTCCTCGTGTCCAGATGGCTCAGGGCTGTGTGTAGGAGATGTGTGATGATGTCATTGGTTCAGTGATTGGGATGGTATGCGAACTGTAATGGATCCAGGGTGTCAGGTAATAAAGAGGTGATGAATTCTCTCACCAGCCTTTCAAAGCACTTCATCACAACTGATGTCAGGGCTACTGGGCGACAGTCATTGAGGCAGGCGGGCTTGAGTTTCTTAGGGACAGCAATGATAATGGACTGTATAAAGCATGTGGGAATTACCGTCTGTGCCAGGGAATTGAATACATGTGTGAACTGTGAGAGTCCAAAATGTTAGAAATTTGTCAAAAATGTGTCCGAATCCAAAAGATTGATGTTCATCTTCAGACTCTGATATTTATTGCACATTTGAAGAATCTTTAGAACAGCTATTCACTAACTGAAGCATACCTACAGAAAGGTTTCACCAGCTCAAATCTACAGATTGATCAGGCCTAGTATATGTAGGAAAAGAAGGAAGATGGGAGAAAAGGAGTAAAAGAGAACGGAGATAAAAAGAAAGGAGACCTAATTGCACCAATGTCTGGGAGTACTATCACCTCTGACCTTCGTGTGTTCAGGCAAATTGACACATCATACCAAAACACAAGGACATAAAGCATATGCAGAAACAGCCTAGGCATAACCGATCATGCATAATATGAAATATAATTCATTAAAAATTTTATAAGTTCGTAATCAACCTATATATTCATTAGAAGATATTTACAGAACCTTTACAGATGATGTTTGGGTTTGAGATAAAAGATGAATATGAGACAATTGAGCAGAATTTCAGCTTTCATTTCCGTTTTTACATCCAGATGTGTTAAACAACTTGAAAAATGCTCTTAGGTAATTTCATGGGGACTTTAACATAAAACAGCAAGAAACCCATTGAATTAAATTTTATTTATATAGAGCTTTTAACAATGGACATTGCCACAAAACAGCTTTACAGAAATCCAGATATAAAATTTAAATTAAAATTTAAAATGTATCCTCAATGAGCAAGCCAGAGGTGATGGTGGCAACGAAAAACTTCCTGAGATGACAAGAGGAAGAAACCTTGAGGCGATCCAGACTAAAGAGAGAATGAACACTCTTTCGGCTGCTCCCGGTAGGGGTCACCACAGCAGATCATTGGTCCGCATATTTGATTTGGCACAGCTTTTACGCCGGATGGCCTTCCTGACGCAGCCCTCCCCAATTTTATCCAGGCTTGGGACCACAAGAGCGCACTGTTGCATGCAACCCCAGTGGCTGGGATTGGTTCCCTGGCCGGGAATCAAACCCGGGCCACAGCAGTGAGAGTGCTGTGGCCTAACCACTAGTCCACCAGGGACCACAGTAAGCTCATGTTGATCTTAAGGCTATCCATGTGGGACCATCCTCAGCAGTTGTACACCAGAAACAGTTCAAAAGAAATAAACAAGATATTTGATCATATTATTTGCTAAAATACTGAATTCCACCAAGAGCAACGAAATATATAGATTCTTTGGTAAACATTTTTTCTGACGCATTTTAATGAAATTTTAGGGGGAATCAGTGTAGACTTAAATCAACTGCCTGTCATCAGCACTTTCGAGATGGCTTGTGCTCATTTTAGCGCTGTATCAGATTGTTGGAATTACAGTCAGACTGAAGAATTATATGGAATGCACCATATTAATTGTATTCAAATAGTCCAATTCAGTTTTATTTGTATACCGATTTCAATAATGGGCAACATGGTCACAAATCAGCTTTACAGAAATATATAAATTCTGGATATAAATTTTAAATTTATAAATTTATCTCTAATGAGCAAACCAGAAGCATTCAAAAGGCAGTGAGATGCCTTTACCTAACACACAAGTAATGAATTTAAAAATAAACAACAATTTTTTTTTTTTAATTCCAAATTTATAATTTATGACTAATGTGTTTGAGTGTTGTTATAGGAATATAATCCATGACGGGGTGGTGTGATGTGGTCTGACACAAAGCAGAGGAGCCTGGTTTATACTTGACACATGACTTTGCATGTGCATGCAGAAACAGTGCCAACACAAGCAGCATTGTTCACATACTTGCCTGCATATCTGAACGATACAGGAGATCCTTCATCCCCACTGCCATCAGGCTCTACAACACCTTAGCCAATGGCAGATGAGTAATCACTACTCTCATTACTTTAGTCCTTCACTACTTTACTACTCTCACTACTTTTTACTACTCTTACTACTTTCTTTCTCACTAATCTACAAGACTACCTGAATTTCCCTTCGGGGATTAATAAAGTTTATCTTATCTTATATTTTAGATTAAGATTAAATGTGACATTCACTAGATGGCATGTCAGAGCCAAAACATCCTGTTCATCAGATTTCCAAGTCAATCTGTAAAATGTTTAAATTGAAAACACTGACTTTACATTTAAACTTATTTACTAATCTTGAAATCCAGAAGACTGGTAAGCAAAACCTACCTTTCAGTAAAAACTATTTAGTTTTGCACTATCCTAGTAGTCTAGAATAGTACATAACTGAGCAGTTTGACACAATGCAAGAGTTGTTTGTTTACAGGAGGTAGACTGTTATGATATTTCTAATATGTTTTTAATATAGAAGAATAAATCAAAAGAGGATTTATAAATCAAGTGACACCACATGGGGTTGCAACCCCTAGTTTGGAAAACTGTTGGCATAAAGATTGTTCTAGATGCAGGGGATAATCTCCTTTGAATACTGCTGACTCTTACTTAAGAACTGCTGCTATAGTCATATAGACTCTGCTGCTCATACTGAACATATTTAAAGCATTACTGTTTATACACCTGAAAATGAATAATGATTTATAACCACATTATCTGTTATCATCCAGAGTTAAATGGGTTCCCTTTTGAATCTGGTACCTCTCAAGGTTTCTTCCTCATGTCATCTCAAACTTTTTCCTTGCCATTGTAGCCTTTGGCATAAATCTACATCCAGAATTATGTATTTCTATTAGATTAGAATCAAATATATAGATTTAATTGTATTGAATATATTGTATGATATTATCAATACAGTCCCCTCTGAAAGTATTGGAATGGCAAGGCCAATGTTTTTTTTGTTTTTTTTTTGTGTGTGTCTCTTTTCTCAGCTTCAAAATGGCTTGCTTTTCTCCCATAGACAGCTCTCTGGTCTTCAGGTTGGTTTATCTTTTTTAACAACAAATGCAGCTTTCACAGACAAACCCCATGGCTCAAACCAAGAGTAGACATTCAGAGCTATTAATTGTTTAAACAATCAATCTAACGGTACACCTGGGCAACAAGAAAAACCTGTCAGTAACATGATCCAATATTTTTGATCAGTTGAATCCTGGGTGGGTTCAAACAAAAGGTGCCATGTTCTAAGTTGTTTAACATATCTAAATGTAAATATCAGGAAATGAAAGCTGAAATACTGATCTATCATTCATTTTTTGATCTCAAACTCCAATACTGCAAAAACAAAAGAATTAGCCTTGTCATTCCAATATTTTTGGAGGGGACATTATTATGTATTATAAACATAGTTTCTGTTTCGCAAATCCCTTTGCTGCTTCACTGTTCGAAATTACCTACTCTTTCTTTCAATACTCAACACTTTCTATTAATTTAATCCACTGCATTTATCTTGAAGCACATTTTCTTTAGAAGCAGCAAATAAAGACAACTGTGTTGGTTATACCTGAAATACAAAAGTAATTTCTTCACTATTTCAGCATGGCCAACCTAATGTTAATGTTCCGTTGTCATCAGTAGCAGTTTTACTTGTGACACTTGTAGCCTCATAGTAGGGCCGACAGAGAAAACTAAGGTTGCATAAATCGTATGTCCAAGGATCGTATGGAACACTGCAGATCCGTTTGCTATAATAAACATTAATATAATAAACATTAAGAATGTCATGCTGGAACACCACGATTTAATGCAGAAATCTGTAAAGGCAGAATAAATAACTTTATAAAGAAATTTATTTAAGAGGTAATAATTGCAGTCAACAAGAGGAAATGCAGAAAAACTTTTAAAACCAAAAAAGGGGGAATTGTCAGTTCCTGGAGTTAGTGAGATGAAATGACAGATGAGGGAGATGGCTGAGTGTATGGTAGTGAGGTAGCTGTAAAGGCTCCAGTAGAGTCAAGCTGATGCAGGTGATGAGATATTATGACGGCAAATAGAAGTCTTAATTATTGTTATTCTTAATATCAGTCATGTATATTTGTCACATTCATCATTCCCCAAATTTCCTCACCTGCCCCAAGCCAAATTTTAAATCTATTTGAAACACTGTAATCTTAAGGTGCAGGATCTTTTTTCATGCAGGTTAATGATGCACGCCTTTGCAGTCAGAGGTAATCAAGAGTAATACAAAAGAGGTACAGGCAAAAGCAATGTCTCAGGCAATTATATGCTTTGCACCAAATATAATCTAAGTAATTGCCCAGCAGTGTAGATTTGGTTTTTGGTCTATTTAGTTTTTGTAACAATACTTTTGGAAAAACACTTAATTTCTAAGTGTTGTGTGCGACATACCGTACACTGTTGAGAACAGACTTCTCTTTGATAGGGGGCTTGATGATGGATCTCTTTGTGCTGACTACTTTTCCCTGCTGTTGCTCCTTTCCTGACTTGCTGTACCTGCACTTGTTGGCCTTGACTGTGCCATATTTGCGAAGAATCTATAGACAGAAAAATAGTTTGCATGTTTTCCAACAGTAGATATAGATGAATAAAGATTAGGTAGACAACAGTAGCTTCATGGATATGATTTGTTAAATATGTGTAAACACAAGTGCTAACCTGTGTGAGCTGATCTTCAAACACTTTCTTAGGAGGTCGTATGTGGTTGAAGAATACATGCAGAAGGTTACCAGGCGTCTGTGAGTTGATTTGTTCTTTACTGAGATAAATGTCGGACACTTTCAAGGGCTTGGTTGGTGTAAGGCTTAGCATTTGTTCAGAGTGTACACAGCTCTTAAAGATGTCAGTTAGCACATCTCGTGCCCCAGGGACCAATTTGTCTCCTATATGAGTATGACATGTAGATTAGAAGTCTAAAACATTACACTAAACAGCTGTATTTTGGCCACATGTTTTAAGCCTCAGAATAAAGGAAAGTATAATTATAGGCTATGTACAACTCAAACGCTTTCACTGTTTGCCACTGTGTGCTATCGAAACTATCAGATTTCTTTCTATTAAATTTAGATAATATTCTTAGATCATACTCTTAAGTAACATATAAGAATTCCAACCTCTGATGGTTTTATCAAGAAAGTAGTCCTCAAGTGCAGAACTGCCTTGTGCATCAAACAGGCTCTGATTAACACTGGAGGCAGTCAAGATCTCTTCAGTGGTTATCTCCATTAACTCCTCCTCTCCTTCAAGGCTGGACAGGCCAATGAGGTCACTGCTGTTGAAGAGACTTGCACGAATCTTCTCCACCTTGGCCCTGGCCCGTACCTGTAAGGGAGAGAAAGTCATCTTCCATTTGACAATGACCAAGATAGTGGCCTGTCAAGTAAAACATTCTTTCCACCTACCTCTATAACAGCATAGCCTTTAATGCGACATGCCGAGCTGGCATTAGTGTCTAGTGAGGTGACTGCATACAAGGATCCCCCATCTGATACTGAAGCTGTCTCTCCACTTTCAAGCTGCTCCCCAAAGCTACCGAGACTACCAAGGCTTCCTGTGCTACAAAAAGAGATATCAAGGCTTTCCTGACTGGAGACTATACAGGGGTCTAGCGGTGCTTGTTGCTGCGTAGGGGCTACAGGTTTTGTCACAGCAGCAGCTAACAGTTCCTGGTCCACAGAAAGTTCACTGGCAGTTCTGGAGACCCCCTGAGAGGAGCTGCAGATGGAGGTCTGGCTAGCTGAAGCTGAAGCCGTCATGCTCAGAGCTGGGGTTGCACTACTGGAGCCATCTGGACTTTCCATACTGCCTGGATAAAGCTTTTCTGCTCTATCATCTTGGGATCCTGTGCTCTGAGTTCCGACCACAGCTCCTTTGGTCTGCTTTAGGTCTCCTGCCTGAAGTGGAATAAAGATTTCATCTTTGAAGAGACCCCCATGTGCATTGCAAGCCCTTCGGATTGCATTACGCACCACAGCTTCTTCCAAGTGAGTTGGAATACCGGAGAGCACCAGCAGCCGACTATGAGCAGTTGGACTGACCAGGGCCTGGCAGGCATCAGCTACTGCATCCCCAGTCACACTCAACCCTTGGGGGTCCTTGTAAGTCAGGTGCCGTATAATCATGAGTAATGTCAGGCCACGATGGAACCATAGCATGTCTTCTGGCTTTCCTCCAGCCACATTCAGTAAAGCACTATCACTTTCTGAAAGCTTTGTGCTGCTCATAGAGCCCCGTTTTCCTGAAGCTGTGGTTGCAGCACCTATGGCAGCTGTTGTCCGGTCTCGCTTCAGCTTGACCTTCTTGCGCTTTGATAACAAACTTGGGCTTTGTGGGGTTTGGCCTGGAGATGATGATGAAGAGGATGAAGAATCACTAAGGTTGGGTGTGCTGGATGAGGAAAGATTGCTTACAGCCATCCCTCCACTGGCTACGTTAACCTGCAAGGTAACCTCCGCCACAGCAAGGCACACCTCCATGAGGGCATGAAAGTATGTAGAGAAGCGGCTTTGATCAGAAGATAGTGCTAAGGAGCTTCCTGAGGTGCTTCCACTAGCCAGCCCCCAGCTCTGAGTCTCACGGTCATAAAGTTTTCGGAGCTCTGTCTGGAGAGCCATGAGCACTGCCAAGCAGGGACTGGAAAGTAGAGCAATGGAGCTTGACAGGCCTGAGGAACCCTTTCGTTGTTCCAAGTGATGGATCTTGCGGAAAAGCTCAGCAAGCAAGTGAAAGATGAACTCTTTGATACAAGGTGCAAGATCAGTAGTCCACAGAAGCCCACCTTATGAAGAAAGGAAATAACTAAATAAGATTACCTGATCTACTGTACTGACATGAAAGTCTTTTAATTTCTGAAGAACTGCAGTGATAGAATTTTTAAAGATTTTATTTACTTAACTGTATTTTTAATGTATTTATATTTGAGAACATGCTCTACACCCGGATTACTGTAAAGCTGCTTTGTACCAATGTCAATTGCTCAAAACATTAAACAAATAAAACTAAACTGAATTATTTTCAGAGACATCTGTTAGAACAACTGGTGAAACTAAAGAAAGAGCTAGACTGATACGACCAACCAATCATAGAAGGCATCTTTACCAAGTAGCTCCACAACCTGGAGAAGCACAGAAGGAGGCATGGTGTCCAGCTCTTCCTCTGGATGCTCACTATTCTCATGCATAGTCCATGTCAGCAGCTGTTCAGCAAAGGCCATTGCCAAGGGAAACTCCACAGGCAGAGAATGCAGTACAAGGACAACCCCAGGAGGTGGGGACACTCCTGGTAAAACAAATAATGAGAATATTTAATAGTATTATTTTATATTATGTATACACCATTATGTGTAAACTCTAGAGACTGCTGTGTGTGAGATTCCCAGGAGATCAGCAGTTTTTGTAATACTCAAACCAGCCATTCTGGTACCAACATCCATGCCATAATCAAAGTCAGAGATTACACTTTTTCCTCATTCTGATGTTTGACGTAAACATTAACTGAAGCTGTTGTAAAAAGTGATTATTTGCATTACCATATCGTTCCTGGCAGCTTGAACCAATCTGGCCATTTTCCTCTGACCTCTCTAATCAACATGCTTGTATGTGTGTGTGTGTGTGTGTGTACATATATATATATATATATATATATACATATACACACAGTACATTTTGTATATAACTACAACATACCCAGTTTTATGTGGACTTTATCAGTGGGTATTATGATGCTAGGGTATTGGTTGGTTGTGGGAGGAGGCGTAAGGCCTGTATTCGAAGGTGAAGCATCCAGAGGATAGCACACAGTCTCCATCAGATTCAGCTGGCCATTACGTCGAACCTTGTGCCCCAACCCATACATCATTACACGAGCCCAGGGAGCCTTATAGAGAGAAGAACTAAAAGACAAAATTAATTTGAAAGAGATGTAGTGTTTTTCTAAACAAATGTTATGTGACCGTCTATTGGATTATTGGACACAGTTTTGGATTAAAACCTCTAATATAACCAGCCATGAAGAAAAACGTTTACTTACTCTTTGCGGCATCCAAGCTGATTCTCTTTACAAGAAACCACCACAAATGCAGCACCAGGGAAGCTGACATCCATGCTGACCTTTGACTCTGAGATTGGAAACTCCTCTGATGTGAACTGCTCCGGAGCATTCTTAATTTTCAATAATAGAAAAATATATAATATTTCATATGTAAAGGCTACTCAGTCATCCTTTTGGTCAAAAACAAATGACTGTCTTCACATGTTTACATGTATGCTCACAGGAAGTGAAGAATAAAATGTTTTGTAAGCTTTAAATGAGCCAGATTATTCTACATAATGGTCAGTATGTGTGGATCATGTGTCCAAAAGGTTTAAGTAGAAGCAAAGTGGCTGTAGATGGTTATTTGTATTATGTATTCTATTGTTATTGTGATTATTTGTTCAGTGAGTCTGTGCCCACGATAGCCTTGGATTCTTGTCCTTGTCTGAGAGGAGTTGAACCTGATGTAGTCTTCTGCTGTTGTAGCCCATCCACCTCAAGATCTGACGTGTTGTGCATTCTGAGATGCTTTTCTGCTCAGCACAGTTGTAATATAGTCTAGTTAATAGTATATAGTATAGTTTAGTTAATATAGTCTTCCTGTCAGCTCAGACCAGTCTGGTAATTCTCCTTTGATCTCTCTCATCAACAAGGTGTTTCAGCCTGCACATAGGATGTTTTTTTTTTTGCACTATTCTGTGTAAACTCTAGAGCCTGTTGTGTGTGAAAATCCCAGGATATCAGCAGTTTCTTAAATACTCAACCCAGCCCATCTGGCACCAACAACCATGCCATGATCAAAGTCAGAGATCACACTTTTTCCCCATTCTGATGTTTGATGTGAACATTAACTTAGGCTCTTGACCTGTATCTGCATGATTTTATATATTGTGCTGCTGCCACATGATTGGTTGATTGGATAACTGCATAAATGAGCAGGTGTTCCTGTTAAAGTGGACGGTGAGTGTATACCGGTCATTCTACATGGTGTAAATTTATATTTGGTCAAGTGTGATCTATTTCCTTTTTTTTTTTTTTTAAACCTTTGTGTATGGCAGTAACAAAGATTTAGAAATTATTTAACCATACACTAATACACTTCATAACATACCATTTTTGTGATTTTGTCAATACAATTTTCTATTAGGCTTTAATTTATGTAACTAACAACCCTTGGAGAACAGTCTGTCACCTTCTAAGTAATCCAAACTGTGCTGGTGGAGATTGAAGGGATCTTGAACACTGCATCAAGTTCTACCTTCCCAGCCTTCAGATCAACCAGAAGTGGCAAGACAAAAGATCAGACATCCAGATTGGCACCATAGTCATGATTGTTGACCCCCAATTACCCAGGGCACTCCGGCCAGTGGGCCAGGTGTCTAAGGTATTCACTGCAGCAAACAGCAGAGTGAGGACAGCCCAAATTAAGGTGGGGGACAAGCTGTACACATGCCCAGTCAAACATCTCATACAACCTGCCACATCTGATTAGAGCAAACGGCATATAGGTCCTAGGCTTTTTTGTTACTGCACATCTTTCCTTCTGGAAATCTGGAGGCGGCTGTAAAAAAAAAGGCCACTGTTATGGGCTGACTAATATGCTTTTGCTCAGTCTCTCCCTACAATTACTTGGCTGGTACTGAGTGTGGTGATGCTGGTGATGTACATGCCACTTATTTATAAATAGGGTCAAATATTTATAATTTGTAAGTTTTAAACAACTCAGAGCACGCCTGCACACTAACAGACTAGACAGAGTGGCTCCCTTGATCTGTAACCCGCTCCTCTGCACTTATTAGTTGTCAAATTTCAGCTGCTCACTGTTGATGCTAAACAGAGTGTATCTGTACATATGATGGCACATTTTCTTTCTCTTTATTTAATAAATATTAATATTTTATGTTTCTAATCTATTTTGTTCATAGTGATTATTGATATTATGCATATGCTCTTTGTATTATATTTTCCTTTTTATACAAAACCACACACAAGCACAAGCTCGACTGTATCCCTACATGATTTATCCAGTGTACTGAGTGTGGTGACAATAAGTGGGTTATTCCCACATACCTGATCATCTCAAGTAAAGTCTCTAACCAGACACCGTTTAGCAGGCTTGTTTTCTTAACCGACATTCTTAATATAAATGGGAGAGAGCTACCAGTAGACCACCTTTTCTAAACTTTTTGTAAAGGTGTGTGAAATTGTTTGCATAAGCACATTTGAAAAAAAAATCTGAAATGCTGATTTTCTATGTACTCGTGTGTAGGTTGATGAATATCAATCACCAAATGTAACAATTTACATTTGGTGACGCCCATAAAACTCTATAAAAAGCAAAGCTCACAGAGCTTAAATAATGAGCAAAAGGCAAAAATATTCTAAAATAATCAAAATTGTCAGAGATAAAATTAAAAGTTATTTTGACTCATGTCTATGCCACTGTCAGTTAGTGCTGGATCTAATAAAATGTTGCACAGCATTAAAAGATGATTTACACACCACCTGGAACATTTACACACCACCTGAGTGCATTCTCATTTTATATAGTGCCATTCTTAATTGAATGACAAGTCTAATTTGGACCTGTATGTTGGCCTGCTTTCTGTAATTTATCAGATTTAATATTTTTTAGTTAATGTAATTAATATGAAATGACTGCTGTGAACTTGCTCCTGTTTGGATCAATTCCAAAATCTAATCAGTCAATCTGAAATTTCATATAAATTCTACAAACATTCAGCCACTCACTCTTGATATAGCACGTTAACAAGAATATTGGATGTGCGGCCAAATGGACCTTCAACACGAAAATAATAATGCCACTCAGTGGAGGAGGCATAAAAATGTAACAAAATGTTGTTTTTGTACGATGTACAATGCACACTGGTTTACAGAGAACTTGAATTGACAACGGCATGTCACTACTTTGAAATGTTTTTATGTCAAAATGTAAAGGACATCTGCTCAACTTGTAGTCCAAATAGAGGAAAAGATCAGACGCTTCTCTGTAGTCCCATGGTTAGTGATGTGGCAAAATATTTCTTTAGCTGCAATTCTGTGCTGTTGTGTCTCCTGTTTATGACTAATTATAGAATTTACAGTTTTGCCCAATTTCTTTACTTTACACCACCTAAATCATGTGTATTGCCCTGTATTTTTTTGTATCCTACTGTTTTTCCTACACAGCTGTAGTTTTTGCACTTTATGTAGTTACTTATATAATCCCAAAAATGATTTTAAGAAAGTTTGATGGAAGAATGTCAAGAGGGCAAAACCAGTCAACTGTAAGTACCTGGAGGAAACAACAGATCTGCTTGGTCAGCTCCAGTAAGCTGTCCTCTCCCTGGTGCAAGGCTCTGCTGATAGCCACAGTCAGCCACTCCCGAATGGTCTGTGCATTACCCTGGTAGAAGAGTTCGGTTGGGGAGCAGCTTTGACCTTTCAGGTTATGCAGCACAGACTGGGCCACCAAGATGGAGCTTGAGCTAATGGAGCCATCTGCAGGAGCACAATACCCAAATGTTTTTACTGCCTGATAAAAATAAATAAATAAATAAATAATGTGCAGGTTTTTCAATAATATAATTTGATGTATTAATTTGACACTGATGACATTTGATGTAACCTAATTCATGCAAATTGTTACAAATCATTAGCCCATGTTTCTAGTTTTAAGAATTAGAGATACAGAAGTTAAGCAAGTTTATGACCACATCACCCCTATCTTATCCACACTGCATTGGATCCCAATCAAATTTCGTATTGATTATAAAATACTACTATTGACCTATAAAGCACTGAATGGTCTCGCGCCACAGTACCTGAGCGAACTTTTGGTCTTTTATGATCCGCCACGCCTACTTAGATCAAAAGGTGCAGGCTATTTATTGGTACCTCGAATAGTGTGGGCTACAGCTGGGGGTAGAGCTTTCTCTTACAAAGCCCCACAGTTATGGAACAGCCTTCCACTTAGTGTTCGGGGCTCAGACACAGTCTCAGTGTTTAAGTCTCGGCTGAAAACATATTTGTTTAGTCAAGCCTTTTGTGAATAGTTTTTTCTCAGGTACAGGGGCAGGTCTGGAAGATTTCACAGGCATTGAGTGTTGTGGTGAACTGGGATGTTTGGGTGCTGTCGCCCCCCCACTCTCACACGTTCACTCAGGTTTGTCGACGGTGGAGTGGCTGGCTGCCATATGTCCCAGGGTGCCCTCATGTCTGTGTTAGCTTCTGGCTCTCCCTTTTAGTTATGCTGTCATAGCTAGTCTTGCCGGAGTCCCTGCTTGC
>CM040998.1:4504868-4523290 GCA_022985145.1 Pangasius djambal
CATGGTGGCGAATATTTTCCCCTTCAGTCTCATTTTTAATTTCAGGAACAAAAAGAAGTCACAAGGAGCAAGATCTGGCAAATATGGTGGACGTGAAGCGATAACCATATTTTTCTGGTTAAAAACCTTGGTTGACAGCGCAGTGTGTGCAGGTGCATTCTTGTGGTTCAAGTTCCAGTTCTGGGTGCACCACTTCTCCAGATGTTTTTCCCTAATGCTTTTTTTCTTATATGTAAGCATGTCCTACCTAGCAGCAAAACCTGCAACTATGTCAAGTGCTCACGCCACATTCGAATTCCAGGAATTTTTGGGTCATGCAGACAGGAAATAAAGATCAAGATTGAACCCCAGAGCGGTAAGGCACAACTGCTACTACCACTGTAATACCCAAACTGGCTAGAGGTTATTAAAATTCTATGTACCACCCTTCTGATTTCTGCTCTTGCAGAAGATACCTATTCAACCAAATAATACTTTTAGCGATTTTCTGACAATAATTATGCCATTGCCTGATAGACTAAAAATATATCAAGCTCACTTTCCTCTTTTAGTCAGGTTCAGTCAGACAATAACCCCACCTCCTGACCAAGGTAAAATGGTCATTGAAGATGAATTATCTATTTAACTAATGAATTAACACTGAGGCACACAAGGCAGGAATATGTCTTAGAAAGTGGGAAGAAACTGTAAGCGAAGTTTAAGAAACTTTCTTAAACTGTAAGAAACCCAGAGAAAACCCACATAGACAAGGATAAAACATTCAAATCTCCACAGACTGTAACCTAAGCTCGGGATCAAACTACTATATTAAAATACTAACTATAATCAAATGAAATTAATTATTGTCATTTGATTTTTTCCCCCTAAGTGAAGACTTTAGCTCATCTTTATCAAGGCCTTTTATTCTTCACATGACTGAATTACTTTAGTTATCTTAATATATTACAACTATTTTATTTGCATTTTATAATTTATGTGCCTTGAATAAAACCATCACTGTTTTGGTTTGACAAGCTTGAAGCCATTAAGTCAAACATTAAAAAACATGATATGTCAACAATATGGAAAGCCTCCAGGTTTATAAATGGATATATAGCCAGCTCCAGAATTATTGGCACTCATGGTACAGATATGCAACTCCCTTAATATACTCCCTTAGTACAACAGCACTGAGACTCATATAATGCCTGATCAGAACAGACAATACAGAGCAATAAATCTGAGATGACTTCTTAATACAGAATCTCTCCAGATCCTCAAAGGATCTATAGGTCTTATTTTGTGGACATGCCTCTTCAGCTGAGCCCACAGATTTTCAATACGGCTTAGGTTAGGGCACTGGGATGGCCATATGAAAAGTTTGTGCCTGTGATTATTGAACCATTTTGTGTGGATTAGAATGTAATCTCAGTTACTTTGACCATGGTGTGGCTGTTGGTGCCAGATGGGCTGGTTTGAGTATTTCATAAACTGCTGATCTTTTGGGATTTTCAAAAAAAAAAAAAAAAAAAAGTTAAATAAATAAATAAATAAATAAATAAAATAATCCTCTTCACAGTCATAAAGAGTGGTTATTTGAGTTAAGGTAGACTTCCTGTCAGCTCAAAACAGTCTGGCCATTCTCCTCTGACTTCTCTCTTCAACATGGCATTTCCACCCACCAACTGCTTCTCACTGGATGTTTTTTGTTCTTTGCACCATTCTGTGTAAACACTAGAGACTCTAATGAGTAAAAATCCCAGGAGATTCTGAAATACTCAAACCAGCCCATCTGTCACAAGCAACCATACCATGGCATGGTCAAATGAATGAGATCATGTTTTTTTCTCCATTCTGATGTTTGATGTGAACATTAACTGACATTCCTGACCTATATCTACATGACTTTATGTATTGCGCTGCTGCCACATGATTGGCTGACTGGATAACTGCGTGCATGAGCGGTTTTGTGAGTGTATGTTTTAAATTCACTGTCCTTCTAGAAGATCCATCCACAACCCACTTTCACCTTCAAGGGAGAGGTATCCAGCTTTCATTTATAACCTCCTGGCACATGGTCCCTGAAGCCCTTCATCAGCACAGATACTTCAACCTGATACCTCCATCTGAGCTGTCACTCCACTATTCTTCAAAATTCTGCATAATTAGATTTTTTTTGCATTCAATGTTTATCTGGCTTTGCACTATTTTTATACATCACCACGGTTGCACGCTTACTCTTGCACTACTAGTTATTCAGGTTCTACTGTACATAGGTACATAAGCATATTTTCCAGGTCTGTTTAACTGTATTTAATCTTTACAGCTCTTTCTTTGTATTCTTCATATCTTTATCCTAATTTTAGGATTTTATGTTTTATTCCTATAGTTTTAATTCTGTGTATGCTGCTTTAACAAACTTTTTTTTAATTAAGTGTCACTGTATCTTAATCAGACATTTGCTGATAGCCAGCCGTTTCACTTTCAACTTCTTTCTTCCAAATCACTATATAGGTTTACCTGGCAGAGGTGGAGCCAGTAACTGATTAGACAAAAGCCCCAGGTGTTCAAGTGTAATGTCACGCACAGCTGGGATGTGGAAGAGGCGTGTGAAGGTGTGAGGACTCTTGGGTGCAAAGATATTGAGCAATGCCATACGACAGTACAGACGTGCCAAAGCACTCTCACAACGCAGCAGTTCCCTGAAACACACACAGTGCAGAATTAGAATCAGTGTGAGTGGGTGGTAAATAAAAAGAACTGTTGCACAGAATTGTGGAAAATAAAGTAATTTACCAAAGGTTTAATGATTAAGCTTAGGGTAGTGGGAACACAAAAGAACATATATAAGTACATGATTGCTTAAAAATAAAGGTGTTTGTCTTCAACCTGTGAATTTGAATGTTGCTGCTATCCAAAGACACAAGGCCATTGGCTACAGTTCTGCGTGAACCTGCTGGTGGGCGCTCCAGCATCTCAATGGGGTACCAGTACCTGACCAACACACCCTCACTGCGTAAGTACGTCTCCACCTGGACCAAATCATTTACCTAGACAAACAAATACACAGTAGTGCACTCTTAGCCCAGAATTTTCTGAAACCAGACATGTAATTTATGATATAATTCTTAACATGAAAAGCTGCCATGTGGACAAATGATCACAGAACCACGCAAGTGCAGTTAAATGGTTAAATCTGTAAGGTTTCTACCTTATCTGATATTCAGCAAATAAAAGTTACATGCTCAGAAAAAATGGTGCGAAAATATATCCTTCCTTGTTGCTGTACCTCAACAATCGTACAACTATTGTGAAGCTACAGATTATTCTAATGTTTGCCAGTTATTTAACTAAGAAGACTTACTGTTAAAAGACTACACTATGTGGTGGAGGAAAATTTTTATTGGGAAAATCATTAACAATAAATTAAATTATTTTTTGAACACTAGATTTTATCATATGTCTTTTATCATGGTTTTATAAAGTCAATAAGTCATTTTTTTTTTATAAAATATAAGCAATAAGCTTTGCGTCATGTCAAAATCATCATGTGACAAAATCACTGTAATGCATGGCCACGCATTGTTTACTGTTTTTAAAGTTTTATAGTCTAATTAAATGTACAAAAGGGGTCCTAAAGGTTGATATGTGTAACGTAAATTATTTTTAAAAGTTTACCATGTATGTTTCCAAATGCTAGGTATCAAGTACTGGTTTCCTTACAAAAGATGCAAAAGATCGCTTCATTGTATCAACCTCAGTGACAAGGAAAAGTAAAGTTTAGCCAGTGTGTGTGTTTGTGGGTACATAGGATTATACATTAAGCATTGTTATATTTTTAGTGCAGGAGGGTGTAATTATAGGGTGTGGCGAGTACAAAATTTGAACACATAATTTTGCAGTCCTAGCCCACCAATATGCCCAAGCAACCAATGAACATAAATGGTGTTGGGGTGTGACTTTATTGGCAAGAGAGTGGATATATGAGGGTGTAAAATGAGTGTAAAGTAGTGCAGGTTTAAAGAGATAAGTCAAATTTCCTGAAAGACATCATGCTAATCCAGGTATAAGGGATCATATCACGACAACCAACTCTTTCAAGATCAGTCAGTGTTAAAATGGCAGTGTTTAAAATGCATATCCGGTTTAAATTTCATTCAGCATTGAGCAGATTTACCAATATTTTTTCTTATGAAGTGGGCTTCCGCCTGTATTATTATTAAGCAACTTACACTATCAACATCAAGGACTGCTCCGTGAAGGCCAAAGGTTTTGAGCATGCCTCGAATGGCAAATTTTGGCAAGGCTGTTCCTCCTGTGCTGCTGCCAGTGTTGTTGCACTCAGGACAGCGTATAACCACTGTTAGACCTGGAGGAAGCGGCAACAGCAAAGAATAAATACCTTATAAGAGCATAACTAGGGTTATAATCATTAATTTCTTTCAAATTTGCCATATACAAAAACCTAGAGTCAAACAAATTTCCAAAATCCATTTTTATAGCAAAACTGCACAAAAAAGCGAGTTAAAACTGAGGTGGGACAGGCTACTACCTACAGCCCACTGGGCTCAGTGGGTCCATTTGATTTCAACAGGGCATAGCTATTCAGTAAATGAGCAAATATATTTATACTTCATCGTCACTAGGTAGCAGGAAATAAGATGAAAAAAAAAATGAACTCTTTGGTGCACCAGGTAGATTTGTGAATTTATGGCTGTTATTACTTATTTACTGACAACACAAATATGCCAAAAAATTCTAAACATTTTAGGATGCAATTGGAAGAGGGGCAGGTGAAGCTTTTCTTGCTTCTTGCAAATGGCTATGCACACCAATTTAAAATTTCACATGTAGACAACAAAGTAATTATTAAGAAACACGTAATGGATATTTTGGCATTTAATCACCCCTAGGGATGAATGCAAAAAGAAAGCACTTTATAAAATTTTATATATATATAGCATATTTATATAAAGTATATCTGATTATCATGCTCAAAGTTTGGATACTGTATACTTATCGTTTTAATGCATCTTCTTCTGTTTACTATAGAGAACATAGTTTATTTGAGAAATGCGTGTGTGTACCTTTGCGGACTTTGTCGATGGTAAATTTACTGGCCTCGTCCTTGATGTCCTCAATAGTGGGGAGGTAGAGGTCACGAGGAATGCCACCATTCTCTTCATAGAGGAACTCCACTGTCTGTCGTGCAATGTCCACCATTCCTTTAATAAAAAATACAAATCCAGAGACAAAAAAAGACAAATTGATAGGAAAACTATTACATAAAAACATCTGATAGGCTATGAGAAATTAATCTGATCTCTATGATCAATAGTGTTGTTAGAGTCTATTATTTAGGATTTACCCACCAAACGCTTTGTTTGCATCCCAAATTTTTGTCATCTGAATGCCGTTAGAAAAGTTGCACTGTCGCAATGTTTATCACATTAATGACTGAAAACCACATTGATCAATAATACATTTAGGACATTCAGAACTGGCCTCCTGGAATACTGGGGCATCTGAGGGCATTGTTTTCTATGAGTACTTTTTTGTCCTCTCATGAGCATGTTGGCCAATATACTGAGGTCACTGCATGTTCTTTGCAAATATGTACACCACATCTGTGGCACACAAAGCTTGTTTTTTTTTTATCTCTTGGTGCACACAGCTGGCACCTCTTTCTTCTGCCTCTTCCTTCTCTGGTTGGAGTGGATGTTGCTGCTGTTGCTTGCATGTCTCTCACCAATGCAGCAGAGGATGGCGTTCGTGGAAGGTGTCGGTGCCCTTGAGTGAGGGGCTCCACCATGCTTTTGCCAAGTTCTTCAAGGAACAGTCTCCTCTTGTAGAAAAACTACAGTCTCCTTCCAGCCTGGATTGATCTCCCTCCAAACCACAAAGGCATTATAGGCCGACACATGCCGATGGGCTTCTTGTCCTCCCTGGTACTCACGGCGGCATCCCTGTGCAGGGTTGTCACCAGGAGCACATTCTTACTTTTCTTTGAGGTGCAGGACACAAGAGTGTGTGTGTCAGTAAAGGCAAATCTGGAGGAAAAGCTCTCCCTGTCCTTGGTTGTCATGTTGTGTCCTTGTAGCCCTGCTGGCATTTCTAGGACCACCCTTTCCCCTGATTTTTCTCAGGAATACCATCAGCTGGTATGCCTGTGTACACTTGCATGTTGCAGGCATAACTTGTCTTTGCATCACATGGTTTGTTTGGCATATACTGCTTGAATGGGCACCGTCCCTAAAACCGACTAGATGCTCATGAACAGTGATGTGTGTGTGCACACGCATGTGTGTGTGTCTGCTCAAATACAACTGCATGTTGAGGTGTGGTAAAGGAGTGTAGAAATGTGCTTGAACTCTGTTTTATGACCGGGAACACCATGGGTGTATACAAGTTCCATAAAACACACAAATTTTTATAAAAATATTTCAAATTTATTTTGTGTGTTCAAATGCCATGTGTGAACAAAGTCATGGAACCTCATGACAAACTGATGAAATTTACTGCACTTTTTTAGAGAGGAAACTTGTAAATCGGTCAGATTTGACCAGAACACAAAAGGAGGGTTAAAAATTCTCACACACAGACAGCAGTTTTATGTTTTTACTGTTAATTAGCTTTAACTGGTTTCTTTGTCTGGGAAAGTACTTTAAGTAACACGAATTCAAACAAATATAATCAGTGAGGTCTAAAAGTCTGACACCACATCGAAAATCTGGAATTTTTGTCATTTAAAACTAGAAATAAGCAAAAAGCTTTAGAACAAATAATAGATTTTCAGGGATGTATTCTGCTTACCAAGTTGGAGTGCCCCCTTTATCTGGTCCAGTCCTGATTTCCTCTCAGCTTCATTCCTGAAGCGGCGCCGTATAGTAGGGAACACTTTTGTCTCCCATGCTTTAACAAGCAGGGCATAGTGATCTTCCTGGAAAAAGAGAGGTGGAGGTAAGGAAAAGGCTGTGGAAATTTGGACACAAATGAGTGACTATGTGACAAAATCTCTAACTCTTGGCACATCATCATCGTCCTCATCATCACTCTCATCGTCAGTGATAGGTGGAAGGTGGGGGTCAGGGCCCGAGGTCACAAGATTCTCATAGCTCAGCTCAAGTTTGTAGTAGCAGGAAGCATCACTGTTATATTCTAAGAACCAAAGAGGAAAAGTATAACTATGTAATAGCACATAAACAAAAAAATAAATGAGTGTGAGAATTTAAGTTTGTAAATTTACTGCACAAAAACAAAATTATTTACAAGATTAGCTGGTTAGGTGTATTTTGGGATAGCAGAGTAGATCATTATGACTCTAACAGCCTTAAATGTGAGAGATGGGCCTTACGTGGCTGAGTGGTAGACACTGCAGCGATGCGACAAGGAGGTCCATGTGAGCCAGAGTCGGACGCAACACTGGCACCAGCATCATTGTCACTGTCTGAAGCCATGGCAAAAGGCAGGGCCTCAAAATTGGCGCTTATCTCATCTGAGAGGTCCATGCAAAGGTCGGCTGCATTTCTATGGGCCTGTCCCTCCGCATATGCAAATGACCGGCATCCAAAGTTAGCACGGACCTTTGTGTTCTAAAAATGTCCAAATGTGCAAACACAGTGTTTAGGTGATTCTTGCAGTCAAAGAGCACCACTCCAATATAAGCATCAATGTACTTCTTTTGCTGCTTAAGTCACTTAAATCATCATTAAACTATTAAAAATGGATTAGAACCTCACAGTGACCAATGTGTAAGAGAGCGCTTAACTGCAAAATCATAGTGATCTATATATTGGCCGAATGCTGCTTTCTACTGAAATGACTGAAGTGCTGCTCATTAACCTTCTTTTGGATGTGGACCACGGGCCACATTCCTCCAGCTACATCCTCCAGGTAAGGGCTAAGGCGCTGACCACAGTAGGTGAAGTATACCCTTCCCTTAGGAGCCTGGCCTGGGGGAGGTGGTGTGCCCTCCATACGCTCCCAACCTATTCCAGCAATGTTTCCTAAGCAAGAAATGAAAGGGGAAAAAAATGTAATGACAAAATTAACTAGAATAGTAATATATTAGCAGAGGAGCATGTCATGAATATACTTTGCATCAGGCTGACATCTATTTCACCTTGTAGAAAATGTAAACTTCTGCTTTACATAGCAAACAAATGTGCTACTACATTTTGTATACTACTAGGACTACTATTAGCAGATAATCAGTCCTTGCTAAGATCAGACTAAGATGCCCACTGTGAGCATTACAGTTGACTCTATTAACAGAGCCAGTTTGGTACTGCAGGCTGACAACACACACCAGAAAAACTTAATTAGATGTGAAATTATGAAACTAATAAATGCTTTTGTCTTCTACAAAATGTTAATGAGTTAATTAAAAATGGAAAAAAAAATCAACTAAATGTTAATTCAAAATTAAGCGCACATCAATGCTACGAAATATATTTTTTAAAAAATACAATTTTAAGACATTCAGGAATCTGAATTTGAACCGTAGGGATAATAACTAAAAGAAAATACACAAATATTAAAACAAATTAGAAAGAAGACAAATAAACCTCTGAAACATTTCATAATAAAACAAACAAAAAAAAATCAATCATATTGATGGAATTTAATAGAGTCTAACATGCCACGGCATCTTTCATTGCCAACAGCAAAAAAATAAGACAACAAGACAGACTGATTTTTTGAATCAAGATAGACAAACATTCCATCTCACCAGGAAGCAGAGCCACATCTAGCCTTACGCTCTTCCACTGGAGCAAACTGGAGCCATTGTAGTGTACAGCCCTCCCATTACTGGGGGTGGGGGAGAGAGAAAACAGAAAATTTGTTTAAAAAAAAAAAAAAGCAAAGAATCTAATACTGTGTGAGAAAATGATAACGTAAGTGTAGCAATCAGCAATTCTGGGAAACAAAGAAAATGAGATAAAAGAAGAGTACTTGTGAAAGAGACAAGTGCCAACAGGATTGGTCCATGCACCATCTCTCTTTTCTGCTTCTGTGGTAAAGCCAAAGGACACAATTGGGCCACTGTCATCCTCAGAATCTCCATAGGACACTATCTCTAATTCCCAGTAAAATGATGGAGCCTGAAAAACAGACAAAAATAATGAAAAACTAGAGCTCATTTCAAATTAAAAATGTCTGCTATTGTCTTAAAAATGCATGAAAATTTATTATTATAAAAGTTTAACTCATAATGCCACAACTTCAAAAAACAGCCTGTAAAAAAAAAAAGGCTATGCTTTATGTACTGTATAACGCTGTGGTGTTCATTTATCAGTGTCTGCTCCAAAACTGCTACCTGAACAGGAACTGGTGAAGTAGCATAGATAAAAGTGCCTCTGGGTAGGCCACCCCCAGCACTGGGGTCTGCTAGAAATGTCACAGAGGTCTGGTGAGATGAGAACATACACGCACGCACTGGTGGGAAGACACGCGACGGACACCATGTGATTTGCTTGGGCTGAAAGGGGAAGATAGCAACAAGACAAACATTTATAACATTTAAAATTTAACAAATGACAGATTCCTGTGCTCCACATTTAGAGATCTGATTGATTCTTTCTTTCTACTAATACTAAAATATTATATCACTAAAAGATTCTACTAAAGGTTTTATTAACTTCATTAATTAATACTTTTTTAATTAAGTTTTATCAATTAACTATATTAATTCTACTAAAACCTTAATTCTTTTATACTAATAATGCTGTATTTCTAGCCTAATGAACAGGAGACGCGCACCTGTCTTCTGTCAATCTGGAGAGGAGGAGGAGGAGGAGGTGGACGAGCGCAGTCACGATACAACATTCTTAGTCTTTCACACTGAGCCTCCACTATGCCCAGTCGCTCACCTACACATACACACAAAAGTGCAAAATTGTCAAAAGCCAACCTAAGTGGTAACACTCTGAAGGTTTCATCGTAAAAAGATACTCTGGTCAAAAAAAATTTAACCATTGATGCATCTATTTAGCCTATAATTTTGCTGAACATGAAAATATTTCAGACCCCTTCTCAAGATTTTTAAATTTGTGAGATATTTCTATTTCCTAATTTTTTCAGTCTGGGTTATTATGAAGGTAAGTGCAAGGAATGTTAAGAATAGTCTCTATAGCAGGACCTTTTTACTAGATGACATTTGAATCCTGGCAGAGAAAAATGCTGTAGGGAAACAAAAATGTAAAAAGCAATAAAGGAGGACACATCCACAATAGCTGGTTTTACTTCATATTGATTGCTGTCAGGAAATTCAGATGATAGTTTGGAAGGATGAAGATGCAAAAGAGCATCAAACTTGTAGATAAGAGCAGAGCAAAAGTTGAAAGTAAAGCTTAAAAAAATCAAAGCCTGTATGAAAAAACTAAAGGAGAAAAAACTGTAGCTTTGTTCCTGAAAGTACATATATTTTTAAAAAGAAAGTATACCCTCCTTTAATTCTGTGTTTTTATATATGCCTAAATAACAATTGTGTGGTCTTCAAGTTCTACAAGCAAACAAATAACCTCAGGTGACCAAAAAAAGAAAAAAAAAACCAAAAAAAAAACAACACAACAGATTTAAATACGTAGTAATTTTTCCCAAAAAATAAACCAAAATTCAGAAACTAGGTGGAAGGAATTAAGTACACCCTAAAATTTAGTAACATGTAGAACTGTAGGAGTTTATCAGTGTCTCATATCATTCTGGAGAAATTTTGGCCTCTTTATAACATTGCTTCAGTTGATTGAGGGCAATTAATTTATGCACAGCTCTCTTAAGATGCCGCCACAGCATCTCAATGGGGTTGTGATCTGGACTTTTACTTGGCCATTCCAACACCTTGATTTTTTCTTCTTTAGCCATTTAGATGTTGATCTGATTGTGTGCTTGGCATCATTGTCCTGTTGCATGACCCAAATTTCAGCCCACCTTAATCTGCCGAACTGATGGCCTTATATTTATCTCAAGAATATAAAGTGGAGTATATCGTTGTCTCAATGACTGCAAGTTTCCCAGGTCCTGTGACTGCAAAACAGTCCCAAATTATCACCCCTCCTCCAACGTGCCAGTAGGTATGAGATGTTTGTGTGGTGAGGTGTTGACCAGTCATCTCCACCTTGGTCTCATCAGTCCAAAGGATACTGTTCCAGAATTCTGAGGTTTGTTCATTTTGCTTGAACCCACCCATTTTTCAAGAGATCAAAAAATATTAGAACATGTGACTGACAGATGTTTCTTGTTGCCCAGGTGTGCCCTGTTAGATTGACTGTTTAAACAATTAATAGCCCTGAATGTCTACTCTTGGTTTGAGCCCTGGGTTTTGCCTGTAAAGACCACATTTGTTATTAAATAGGATGAACCAACATGAAGACCAGAGGCTGTCTATTGGAGAAAAGCAAGCAGTTTCAAAGCTGAGAAAAGAGGGAAACTCAATCAGAGCCATTGCACAAGCATTGAGCATAGCCAATACAACAATGTGGAACGTCCTGAAAAAGAAATAAACCACTGGTGTACTAACAACCAGACACTGAACAGGCTGGCCAAGGCATACAACAGCAGTTGATGACAATCATTGTGAGAGCTGTGAAGAGGAAGAAAAAAAAAAAAAAACAGCAGTCACCAACAACGTTCACAGAGCAAGGGTGACGTTATCATAATCCACCGTTTGAAGAAGACTTCAAGAGCAGAAATATAGAGGCCAGACCACAAGATGCAAACCACTCATCAGAGAGAATCGGAAGGTCAGGTTGGAATTTGCAAAGAAATAAAAAGATGAGCCAAAAAAGTTTTGGAACCAAGATTAATCCCAACCAAAGTGTGGAATAAAAAAAGCATCTGCTCATGATCCAAAACATAGCAAATCACCAGCCAAGCATGGTGGAAGTATTGTCATGGCTTGAGCTTGCATGGCCTAATCGCTAATCTTTATTGATGATGTAACTCATGATGTTAGCAGCAGAATGAACTCAGAAGTCTACAGAAACATTCTGTCTTTACAGAGAAATGTATACAATCTAATTGGGAGGAGCTTCATCATGCAGCAAGACAATGACCCAAAACACACTGCCATCACAACAAAGGACTTCATCAGAGGAAAAAAGTGGAATGCTTTAGACTGCCAAGTCAATCACCTTAACCTAGCTGAGCATGCATTTCACCTCCTGAAGAGGAGACTGAATGGAGAAACCTCCAAAACAAACAAAAACTGAACAAGCCTGTGAAAAGCATCACAAAAGAAGAATACAACAGTTTGGTGATGTCAGTGGGTCGCCAGCTTGAGGTAGTGATTGCAAGCAAGGGATATGCAACCAGATATTGTGTTATTTACTTCAAGACTATCTGTTATAATACTTTCACTCTTCATCTGCATGCATTATCTGCACATTTCATGAAGTATTTTCCTGAGCATTTTTTTATATAAAAAAATTTGCCTGATTTTTTTTTTTAGATATAATTTTACATACATTACTTGGATGTCCTGCCTACTAAGACCCTTTCCTGTGGTAAAATCACTGTAACTCATGCCCTCATGGGGTTTATTGCTTTTTTTTTTCAGTTATATTTCTTTCTTTGCCATTAAGCTTTACTGAATGCTTCATGTAACATCTATGTGTAAAATCAAAAAAACTTTTTTATTTTACACTCAACAGAAAGGAAGTATAAACTGACACATACCAGGGCTACACTCCTGTGCTACTAAGTTTAGAACTTCTACAGCAGCAGGACATTGCTGGATGAACTCCTCACAGAATGAACTGTCATCCAGCAACTGAGCCATAACCAAACATGCTCTGTCAAGGAAGACACACACACAAACACAAACATTAATATGAGTAATACTGACTATCCTGAACTGCATTGTGTGCTTGATCTGCAATAAAAAGGTCATTCATATGATCTGGTGAATAAGCAGTTTTTGCACACCAAATAATCCAGGCTCAATTGAATTTAATGTAAACATTAGCTGGTGATGTAAATAGCAGAGAATGTTTTAAAGGGGAGAAAAGGGCTTGTAGGAAAGAAGATATGTAGTTGTCTACCCCATTAGTGAAGGCCTGTTCAGTGCAGCATCCCACGTAAGGAAAAATAGGAACTTATTTATTTATTTATTTATTTATTTATTTATTTATTTGAAAAGGCAGAAAAGCTTCAGTTACAAGCTTACAAATGCTTACAAAATAATAAAAGCTTACAAAATAACTTTTCCTAAAATAATAGAATATAAAGTTGGTTTGTTCCATAAAATACGCAGCTTTGTTTATCATGAGGCACCTGGTTATTTCCAGGACATTTGTAGTTCGAAACATATGTGCAGATAATTCCAGATTTTTATGTCTAGGAGCTCATCTCCCATTTTACTGGGGAGAAAAAGACTGCTGTTTTGTTGTATTTTTGAGTATAACTTGTACTAGCATACTTCGGAGTTAACTTAGGCGCTCCACTGCAAAATGTGTAACGTCTTATTGTGTGATTCTTATTGAAAATCTTAAATATTTTATTTTTGATGAAAGATGAAATTTTATAAAAACAGAGCTCTTGATATTATTCTTGTTTTAGTTACACATGTAAAACAGTTATATTCCCAGTTATGGAACAGCCTTGCAATTAATGTTCAGGACTTAGACATGGACTCAAAGTTTAGGTCTAGGCTGAAAATCTATTTGTTTTGCTAAAATCCTTTTTCTTGTAGATAAAGGTGCAGATCTAAGGGGTTCATGGGCTTAGCAAGCTTTGGGAAACTGGGATGTTTGGATGCTGTTGTGACAATATCCAGTGCTGTTATGACAATACTCAATGTTAAAAGCGCTATACAAATAAACATTTAATTGAATTAAAAGTTTCAGCTGAATGGTGCTTTCTGACCTAGTCCTTATCTCAGCCAGCAGTCGCACTGCAGCCATGACAGGGCTGGAGCCATCTCCAGAGGCTGGTAGGCAGGTGTGGATGGAAAGACTGCCCTCCTGTGGTAGCAGCATGGACTGCACTGCCTGCACTACCTTCTCAGTGATGGACAGCTTATAGAGTGGCAAAGCCTGGAACAGAGAGAGACATTAGAATTATTTGTAGATAAGACTTTTATGTAGAAAACATCATTAGAGAATAAAGGTTAAATGAGGCATCATTCAAGATTAAAAGAGGCTTGGGATTTCAGTTTGGAAGTTACAAATTTCTTTACGTACAGTCTGAGCCACAATAAAACTTCAAAAATCTAGAACAATGGAACAAGAAGTGTATGCTGAGAAAGCGAGGCCTAAAAATTACCTATATGACCTTACATAGGCATGGGAATCCTGAGTAAAGTGGGAAACAGGAACAAGCTGTAAATTCAAGTGCGTAAGGCATCCTTAAACAATAAGATAAGCATATTGGGTAACATTATGTCTTGTTAAAAACAGGATATGGAAGATTGTTCAAGTAAATGTGTATAAGATTGCCCTTCTGAAGAGTTGGCGAGCTTTTTCTCTGCAGAGAACTGCTCGACTTGATTCTGGAAAGAATGAAGTCTATGGCCTCAAACCTCTGCTCTCCGGAGTGATCTTTGATCTTCATTACTTGCCATGACATTTGTAGCTAGTAGTCCTGGGCCATTGTAAAGATTGATAGCATCATCAATTCTGCATTGTACCAGGATATTTTAAACCCAAACCTGACAGCCTCTGTTAAAACTTGGCTATAGATTTTTTTTAAACTGGTTGCAGGAACACAGAATCAACATAGAACTGGTTGCAGGAACACAGGACATTTAAATGTCCTGATTTGAACCCTTCTGAAACCTTGCGGTCTTAATTGAAGAGGGCAATCCACATGCAGAAACATGGAGCTTGAGGAGTAGTCCCAGGTCTCTCTACAACTGTTCTCCAATTTTTCATGAAGGATGCCAATAATTCTGTTGACTGCAACTTCTCAGAACCCAGGTTTCTCTCTCTCTCTCTCTCTCTCACTCACAGTTACCATGTCAGCCCTAAGTAATTTCCTGTTTACCGTGTATAAAACTTCATTATTTACTTGTGCTATTCTGTGTTCACATCTTACCTCTGACCGCAGTGTTGAGAGGCGGGAGATGGGTACAGTCAAGATGTCAGAGGCCTTACAGTCACGGCGATAATCACAGGAGGGTAACTTGACTGTAGCAATGCCTTCCTGCTCATTAATGGAAATAACCACTCCGACACTGTCCTGCAAACCCTTACCTACTACCTATAAGAGATAAATAAGGGCTAGATGTAAAAAAAAAACTTTTACAACAATATTATTATTACAAAAAGTTAAGGAGGTAAGGAAAAGCCTCTGAAGTTCTGAGCTATTTTATGTGCCACTCTGATGTCTAACCTGGACCTCCGATCCAATTTTGATGGTCTCTTTGAAGCCACCCAGGGCACACAAAGCTGCCACAGCCTGTCGGCTGATTGCTTGCAGCTTGGCCAGCTTTCTGCCACTGCTCGTTCCACTCTCTAAGATGTTCTCTGCATATTTACCCAACTGAGGTATATACATCAGGGCTCTGGACAGTACCTGTTTCATGTGACAGAGTGTAGGCAAGACCAGGCATGAGTAAGGGAAAAAGATGTTTAACGGTTTTGTGCAAACAAACAAACAAAATAATTATTTAAATGGAAAACATAAAAAATTATTTAGAAATCACATCTAATGAATCTATTAGAATAAACTATATTGTATATTAAACTGATTGCCAACCTTTTCTGCTGTAGTTGTCCATATCTGAGCAGTGTTTGACTCTGGTGCTGTAAGAAGACTGTGCAGCAAAGCAATGACTTCAGCAGCCATGCTGTTTGCTACATGACCACTGATAAATGGACGGACTGGGTCAGACCTGAGATGAGAGAAAGCAATAGTGCAATAGATATGGCTCCAGGATTATATGCTTTGCACAGTAGAGGAATATGTCCTGTTGTGGATACTCTAAAGTATGAGTAAACTGCTCTTAAGGCTCATCCCAAAACATATTGTTTTTTAAGTAATGAAATAAAGTAAAGATTGCTGATTTATCATCAAGTTACCTTTTTTTTTTGGTTTGTGTATGTATATTAGAGAAAGTGTTTCATAAACCTAAATATTCCTGTAGTGTGGTATGATACTGATGAGTGCATGCCTTTGCATGTGAAAGCATAATGCATAATGCACAGCTGCCATAAAGGTATCAAACAGGGCTCATATCCAACAAAAGTAGGTGTGAGTGCAGGACATTTATTTATTTATTTTTTTTTTTTTTACACTAAAGTCAGAGAAATTATTTCACCCTCAGCAGTTCATCATCAAACAGTAGCCCAAATCTTCCATCTGAGCAGGCCGTGAACATGTATTTTATGAAAATGTTTTCTACCTGGACAATTCTGCATTCCTGTCTCTGCATACTGCACTCTGGGCACTTTTCTTCTTGTCTCCAGTGGCACTTCCCCCTGAAGTCTCCTGAATTAGAGTTTCCACTGGAGGTCCCACACTCACAATGAGGCCTGACTGAGCCCACTTAATTGCCTTACGCAGGGCTGCTGATGCCTCTTCTGTGACCACTTCACAGCACCCAGTCTTCAGGGAGAAAAAGATGACATGTGAAGTCCATAAAAGTCCATGTTGCTCATATGTAAAAAGCCAATAACAGTATTTTAATGAATTAAGCTTTGCATGACTGATTACAGGAAAACAAAAGCAATTTAATAGAACTGACTGTTCTAACACATGAATAGTTCACGGTTAAATATAGCATTTAACTGTTATCATGCAGGGAGAATTGACCTTCATCATGTCTCTGTCCATTTTCACCACCTTGTCCATGTTGGCTCCAGTGCCAAGCCGAAAAGGACGCCCCTCTGAGCTACTGCAGAGACATTACACATAAAATTGGCTTGAGGGACACCAGAGATTTTACAATGTATTTTTAGAAGATATGCCCAAATTATATGCTAAAATATCAGAATAATGGCTCAAAGCATTGAGCATGACTTCCAAATCACTGCTCAACATCAGAAAGTATAATTAAACATTAGCATTCTCAGAGTCAAATTTAATTTGATTGAGCTTTGTGCTTAAAGTGTGAAATGCCACTGTGTGACTGTCAGGGTACTGATGTGTCTCGGTAAAGCTGGTTTTGCTGTGCACCTTCCTCTTGAGCTAAAAAAAATTTTCTCTAGGGCCTCCTATTTACCTGAGTAATGGCTGAAGTACTTCATGGGAAGATTGGTCTTCTCTCTTGTGTATGAAGATGGAGAGTTTGCCATCCACTGCTTCTCCCTCTTCTCCAACATCTTTATCTGTCTTGACATTGCCCATGGGACTAGCCCAGATTAATCTGGTATCAGGCTCAGAGGAAGCAGGGGAAAGCAGAGTCTGGCTGCCTACGAGAAACATTGAGCAAAGAACAATACAACATGTTTTCCAAAAATAATAATAAAAATAATTTTACTAGACAAAACATCTAAGCAGTAGGAACAAACAAATGCATGAAGGAAACCTAGGGCAACTGGATAGCTACATCTTGCATCCTGTTCAAAAGTATGTCAGTGCAGCAGTGCCTGTGAAGCAGTACCCTGGGCTTCCCTCATATGTCTGTGCTTGGAATATTCTCGAATGTGGAATATGCACTGTTTGATTTACTACGCAATTTGTTGAGGAAAAGCAATTCTGTGCTTCGGAGAATCCGGAGTGTTAGGGCTGACGTTTTTTGGAACCAGACCCTAAACACAATGGAGGATTGAATCCTGATGGTTTTTGATTGCTGGATTATGAACCATGTTGCCTCACCACCAACGAGGCTGAGAGAATGTACAGTCTGTTTATCCCCCATTTCACAATATCAGACAGCTCTGCTTATTAATGTCAGAATCAAACACGTTCTCATCATAGTTGGCTGTAAGCACAGCCTCAGGCTGGACTTGAGAACCTGGAAAGGTGCCTGCTTTAACTCGCACATCTCCCTGAGGTGCTACTCCTGCTCATCCCAGATGGTACTCACTTCACTGGAGACTACGTCACCTTCTAACTTCCCCTGAGGTGGGTCCACCTGTACTAAAGTAACTGAAGTCAACACACACAAGTTGCATCAGGTCGAGCAGGCAAGGATGATCTTTTTCCATACAGAATCAAATAAGCCCCAAGGGCAGGTATGAATGCCGAGGTAAGGCTAGGGCAAGTTTTTGCTAGACAAGTAGCTAAGTCCTTAGCAAGTAGGCAGCTTGGAGACTCTTGAAAATACGCTCCAGAAAGTTCACAAAAACTACCAAATCCAATGCTTCGAGAAGGCCTGGCTCTCAGTCTCCGCTCTAATTCATCCCAAAGGTGTTCTATCGGGTTCAGGTCAGGACTCTGTGCAGGCCAGTCAAGTTCATCCACACCAGACTCTGTCATCCATGTCTTTATGGACCTTGCTTTGTGCACTGGTGCACAGTCATGTTGGAAGAGGAAGGGGCCCGCTCCAAACTGTTCCCACA
>CM040998.1:4523390-4537039 GCA_022985145.1 Pangasius djambal
CTATGACAGTTCCACGCTGGAATTCACTGAGCTCCTGAGAGCGGCCCATTCTTTCACAAATGTTTGTAAAAACAGTCTGCATGCCTAAGTGCTTGATTTTATACACCTGTGGCCAGGCCAAGTGATTAGGACACCTGATTCTGATCATTTGGATGGGTGACCGAATACTTTTGGTAATATAGTGTGTGTGTGTGTATATATATATATATATATATATCGTCAAGGCATGGACTGCACAAGACCTATGAAGGAGTGGTATCTGGCACCAAGATATTAGCAGCAGATCCTTTAAGTCCTGCAAGTTTTGAGGTAGGGCCTCCATGGATCGGACTTGTTTGTCCAGCACATCCCACAGACAGCAATCGAATTTAGATCTGGGATCTCTGGAGGTCAAGTCAACACCCTGAACTCTGTCATGTTCCTCAAACCATTCCTGAACAATTTTTGCAGTGTGGCAGGGTGCCTCACCCTGCTGAAAGAGGCCATTGCCAGTAAGGAATACCAGTAACTTTGTCTGCAATATTTAGGTAGATGGTATGTGTCAAAGTAACATCGACATGAATGCCAGTACCCAAGGTTTCCCAGCAGAGCACTGCCCAGAGCATCACACTGCCTCTGCTGGCTTGCTTTCTTCCCATAGTGAATCCTGGTGCCATCTCTTCCCCAGATAAGTGACACATACACACACCTGGCTGTCAACATGATGTAAAAGAAAACACAATTTATCAGACCAGGCCACCTTCTTCCATTGCTCCATGGTCCAGTTCTGATGCTCACATGTCCATTGTAGGCACCTTCGGTGGTGGACAGGGGTCAGTAGGGACACTGACCGGTCTGCGGCTACGCAGTCCCATACGCAGCAAGCTGCAATGCACTGATCATAGTCAGCAATAACCTTTTCAGCAATTTATGCTACAGAAGCTCTTCTGTGGCATCGGACCAGACAGGCTAGCCTTCGCCCCCCATGCGCATCAGTGAGGCTTGGGCACCCATGACCCTCTCGTCGGTTCACCAGTTGTCCTTCCTTGGACCACTTTTGGTAGGTACTAACCACTGCATACTGGGAACAACCCACAAAACCTGCCTTTTTTGAGATGTTCCGACCCAGTCATCACAATTTGACCCTTGTGAAAGTTGCTCAGATCCTTACGCTTGCCCATTTTTCCTGCTTCCAACACATTAACTTCAAGAACTGCTTCCTAATATATCCCACCCGTTGACGTGTGTCACCAGTTCTGAACTTGTACCAGAATGATGGGAAGAGAAGAATAGGAGAAGGAAAGGAAGAGCTCAAAACATACCACATCATGACCCAAAGCATACCACAGTCATCTGTGAAACATGGGAAGGCAGTGTTATGGCTGCCGATGGAACTGGGTCTCTGATGGTTATTGATGTGACTGCTAATAGAAGTAGCAGGATGAATTTTGAATTGTATAGTGCTATACTTTCTGCTCAGATTCAGTCAAATGCTACATAACTGACAGGATGGCACTTCACAGCACAGATGGATAATGACACAAAATGTACCACGAATGCAACCCTCGAGCTTCTTAAAGCAAAGAAATTAAATGTCCTAAATGTCTGATGATCTCAACCCAATAGAGCTGCTTTTCACTTACTGAAGACAAGACTGAAGGCAGAAAGAACCACAAACCAGCAGCAACTGAAGGCAGCTGCAGTAAAGGCCTGGCAAAGCATCTCAAGGGAGGAAACTCAACTGGTGATGTTCATGGGTTCCATACTCCAGGCAGTCACTGACTTTTTTCAAGTGATTTTCCAAGTATTAAAAATAATTCTAATATTTATTATGTTATTTT
Organism: Pangasius djambal; assembly: GCA_022985145.1. Lineage (NCBI taxonomy): Eukaryota > Metazoa > Chordata > Actinopteri > Siluriformes > Pangasiidae > Pangasius > Pangasius djambal. The sequence continues at coordinate 4,525,211 of CM040998.1, forward strand.
GTCCAATTACCTTTGAGCCTGTGAAAATGGAGGGACTATGTAAAAAAAAAAAAAAAAGGCTGTAATTCCTAAACAGTTAATGCAATATTTTTGTTAAACCCCTTGAATTAAAGCTGAAAGTCTACACATCAATCACATCTTGATTGCTTCATTTCAAATCCATTGTTGTGGATATGCATACCATTAGCTTTTCATTTTACTTAGAAACTGAAAAAGAATAAACTCCTCTATCATACAGACTGACTGTTACAAAGTGATGATACCCAAGACTAAGAAGACAAACAAACAAACAAACAAACAAATGTGTCTTCAGCACATCAACTATTATACTTTTTTCTGTGTTAAACAACATGTTTTATAATCGTGTTTATTACTAGTCTTATATCATGTGGTACGTCAGCCATACAAGTCCCTGTGTATGAGCTGTTACTAAAGAAAAAATAATATATTGGAATTGTCACATTAATATAATTGATGATTATATTGCTTAAAATATTTATATAGACATAATATACAAAATATTATACAACATTATATAAATTTACACGGAAGAATTTCAATGGACCTGTGTAGATTTTCATTTTGATTACCCTGCTCAAGTAATGAAAGACTGAATTGTAACAATTCTCTTTACAAAAAGAAAAATAAAGTAAATTAGGAGGCTGTGCCCTGTGTCATATAAACATTCTTCGAGCATAAACATTTAAAGAGGTAGAAAAACGAACAAGGAAAAATAATCTCACAATCTCACAAGATTTAGCTTCCATAATACATGCAAATATCTGTGATGACAAATAAATTTTATTTGTCATCACAGATATTTGCATGTATTATATTAACAAAAACATTAACTGAAATTACACAGATGACATTCAACTAAACTTAACATACCCTTGTATGCTGGGTCTGTTAAGAAATATTAAACTATATAATATATTAAACTATAAATATGGGATCACTGTGTAGCTTAAGAATTTGGACATGTGCCTTGTTTGGTTATAATCAGTGTATGTGTACAAATAATCAGTGGGCTTCTTAGTTGTTAGGAAAACCTTATCCATTTGATGTATGCCTGCACTGAATTTGCTGGATATTAACAAATGGGGAAAGCAAAGTATCTGCAAAAAAAAAAAAAATAATTCAAAAGTATACATTAGGAAAATGCATATCCAAAGATATCCAAACATTTGAAAATGCAATTAGCAATATTCAAACTCTGATAAATAAATGGAAAACCAGTGCTTCTTTAGAAACCAAGCCAAGATCAGGTACATCAAGAAAGATTTCTGAGAAAACCACCAGAAAACCTGTCTGAGAAGCAAGAAAAACCAGCAAGCAATTTCTCCATAAATGCAGGCTTCTTTGAAGCAAGAAAAATGCCATTTTTGCACCTACAAATCTATAGAAATCTCAAGACTTCTGGAATTTGGAGAAAAGAGACAAAAAAAATAAAAAGAACTTTATGGTCACTATCATCAATGTCATGTTTGAGAAAGTGTCAACAACGTGCATATTTCTGTGATGATAAATAGCTTTATCTGAGCATTATCACTAAATAAGACAAACATGTTTTGTATGAACACTCATAAAATGGTGAAAATCAAATTCTGCCAGGGGTATGTAAACTTTTAAACAGACATTTTTCTGTGCATCTTGGAAACTTTCAAAAATAGGATAATGTATTTGCTACATTATGTCTCTCCACGACAAAAAAAATTACTAATAAATAATATAGTTCACACCTTTATTATTCACCCCTGCTCTCACCTGGCACCACGTAGTCTGCAAGTTTAGCCAGCAGAAGTGCTGCAATGCGTGATGCCGGGTCACTGGCATCTTCTTGTTCAGTTTCTGTGGCATTGATGAAGTAGCTCCAAGGAGGCAATGCCACATTGCCACAGTCTTCCACGCTCATAAGAGGAAGGGCAGCCCGACACAGCTGGAGGATGATCAGCACCAATTTAGGGGAAGGACGTTGGTCCAGAAGCAGTGAAAGGAGCTTGGAAACACAGGCTGGCTGGCTCAGAATTGCTTTGCCTATATTGCTCCTGAAAGTGATAAAAAGGTATGAAATTGTGAAACCACAAAATGGATCCTTTTTAGATCATTATATGTTACTGCAACAAAAAGGTAAACATACAGTTCCCTCCAAAAGTATTGGAATGGCAAGGCCAATTCTTTTGTTTTTGCTATAAACTGAAGACATTTGGATTTGAGATCAAAATATGAATTTGAGATGATAGATGAGAATTGCAGCTTTCATTCCCTGATATTTACATCCAGATGTGTTAAACAACTTAGAACATGGCACCATGGGTGACAGACAACCCAATCTTTAGGTTAGCAAAAGGTGCAGCGGAAAGAAGCTGCAGTACAAGCCTGGCAAAGCATCACAAAAGAATAATGCAACAGTTTGGTGATTTCAGTGGGCCGTCGGCTTGATGCAGTTATTGCAGGCAAGGGATATGCAACCAAATATTAAGTGTTATTTGCTTCAATTTACCTTAAGATTACATGTTCCAATACTTTTGCTCACCTGCAGATTGCTTGGTTAGTCATTAAGATAGTCATCTTTTGATCTCAAATCCAAATGTCTCCAGGCCTTGCCATTCCAATACTTTCAGAGGGACTGTATTTTCTAACCAATATAAATTACGCTTACATAAATCAAACTGGAGCTCAAACTAAGGGCATGTGAAGTGAGTAGAAAATATTCAACACTTTATATATTAAATCTAAGGCCAGAATCATATAGCAATTACGTACAACAATTGCATAAGAAACACAAGCCCATAAAGCTACTGGCCATCTTTCCAGGTATACGGCAGTGGTATTAGCACGTCTTTTAAAGTAAGTAGCCCTCGGATGGTCACTACGCTTACCTAGACAGGTCATTCAGCAGACTAAGTACATCTTGTAGGGCATCATTTCCAGCTGCTTGGTTACCAGAGCATTCGGTAGCTCTTGCTAGGTGATTAGTCAACAGACTAGATACCTGCCGGGCTAATCCAGAATGCACTGCGTCTGAGGAACCGCCTAAAAGATGAAAATCAAATTTTAAAAAACAATCTGTAGACTAACATAATAGAGATAGCTGCAGTTTAAATCAACATGCTCCTTTTTCTGAGCAAGAGGAAACAATAAGGCTCAGGAGCAGTTGGCATAAATGGGGTTGCAGGGCTAAGCCCCCCTGTAAAAAGACATCAATATAAGTTTTTTTTTTTTTTTTTTTTTTTGGCATCCACATTAGATTTGCTGTTAAATGTCTTAACATTCCAAGCACAGAAAGTAGATTCATGCAGCCTATCAGTGACAGTTGTGTCATGTTGTGCCATTAGATTATATATTTTCAATTTTTGTAACACAGATAATACAGTTGCAAGAAAAGGTTTGTGAACCTTTGGAATTACCAGGGTTTTTGCATTGATTATTCATAAAATGTGGTCTGATCTTAATTTTAGTCACACTTACAGACAAATACAATCTGACTAAACTAATAACACATACTTTTGATTGTGTAGCAAAAGAGTATGCAAGTACTGGGATATACTAACAAGTCATATAATGGAAGAGAATGTTGTTGCCTAGTTACGCACACTGTCACCGTAAACAAACTCCCTGTTGCATTTCAGCTTTTCTTCATTCATTATTCTTATATAATTTCTATTATATAATTTAATTTACCATTCCCTTGATTTATTTTTCCACATTTTGCTGGTTGAATTCAGCAAAGCAAACTCTCACAAAACTCCTCTTCCCTCGCACAAGGAGGCAATATTAGCTCAAAAAGTGTCCATGGATCCACACTTCAAAAATCTATCGGAGACACTACAAAAGTCTTGTTAATTTGTTAAATGACAAATCTGCTCCTCTCAAGAACAATTGATTAGCGTGAACCATGCCTTGATCCCATCAACTTTCACAGGACCTCAGAAGACGCATTATAGAGATGAGCAAAGCAGGAAAAGGCTACAAAAGCATTTCTAAAGCTCTGGGTGTTCCTCAATCCATGATAAGACAAATTGTGTATAAATGAAGGAATATATCTGTTGTCTGTAACTGTGTATAACTGTTGCTACTCTCCCTAGGAGAGGGCATCATGCAAAGATCAAACCAAGAACACAACCGGCATTCCTGAAAGAGGTGAAAAAGTACCCAAGGATAACAAAAGACCTGCAGAAAACTCTACAAACTGCAAAAGTCTTTGTCCATGTGACCATTATCAGAAAAACATTGAACAAGAGCAGTGTTAATGTTAGGACACCATGAAGGAAACCACTGCTGTCCAAAAAACATTGCGGCACATCTGGAGTTTGCAACTTGGATGTTCCACAATGCTTTTAAGAAAATATTCTGTGGATAGATGAGACAAAAGTTTAACTTTTTGGCAAAAATGCACAACACTATCTTTAGAGGAAAAACAGCAGTGTGCAGAAACACCAAAATCTCATGCCAACTATGAAGCATGGTGCCAAGAGCATCATGGTTTGAAGCTGCTTTGCTGCCACATAGCCTGGATGCCTTGCAGTCATTGAGGGAACAATTAATTCAAAACTGTATCAAGATATTTTACAAGAGAATGTCAGGGCAACAGTCCATGACTTCAGGCTTATGAGAGGCTGGGTGATGACCCAAAGCACACAAGCAAATCAACTAAAGAATGGCTGAAAAATGGAAATCCGTGTTTTGGAATGGCGAAGTCAGATCTTAACCTAATTGAAATGTTGTGTCATCATCTGAAGAGGGCTTCTCAATTAAGACAAATATTGATGAACTGTAACATTTTTTTTGTCGGGAGGAATGGTCCAAAATTCCTCCTCATCATTGTGCCAGTCTTAGAAGCAGCTACAGGAAATATTTGGTAGAGTTTGCTACTGCTAAAGGAAGATCTACAAGTTGCTAAATTCAAGGGTTCACTCACTTTTTCCAGCCTCCACTGTGAATGATTACTTAATGTGATCAATAAAGACTACTACTGTTTGTGTGTTGTTAGTTAAGTCAGATTGCATTTATCTATAATTGTGACAAATGAAAATCAGAACACTTTTTTGAATAACCAATGCAAAAACCCTGGTAACTCCATAGGGTTCACAACCTTTTTCTTGCAACTGTAAAATAGGGGTTAAATGGCTGTTGACTTTTACTAGTCGACCAATAATTTAAAAAAAATAATAAATTAAACACTAGTAGTCTTTTCCATAGTTTAATTATTATTACATTATATACATGAAATATATTATATTAATAATTATTATTATAATATTATAATAGTTTAATTAAATAGTATTATTAATCATTAATATTTGCTCTGTTAAGTATGGTTCTTATTTCTACTTTTGTATTTTATCTCTGCTTGTATTTTATGTTCATTGTATCATTTTAATTTGCATTTCACTGTATCTTAATTTGTGTAAAGTACTTTAAGATGCTACTTTAAAGGTACTATATAAAATAAAGTTTATTATATGATGATTACTATTATTATTAACGATTAATGCAGAATACATCATACAATGTTCCAATGAAGCAAAAGAAAATATCCCAGTGTGGTTTTATATAATGTGCAGTTGACTGTAGAGGTGGCTTCATCTAGTCTGAAATATTACATTTAGACTGCTTTTTTAATCATCTGTCTGTATTTCTTTGTTCGTCTATTCAACTAGTCTGTACAGTCCCTAATATATACAGTCACCTCCATAAATATTTGGGCAGTGACGAAGTTATTGCTATTTTAGCTGTCTACTACAGTATATCAGAGTTGAAATTTACAGCTATTTACATCCAAATCAGGTGAAAAGTGTAGGAATTACAGTACTTTTTACACTTCTTTTCAAGAGACCAAAAGTAATTAAAATAAATTAAAATAAACTGTCATTTTTAATACTTGGTTGCAAATTTTTTTTAACTCAATGGTTGCCTGCTGTTTGGAACCTATAAACATCACCAGACGCTGGGTTTCTTCCCTGGTGCTGCTCTGCCAGTTCTTTACTGCAGCTGTTTTCATTTCCTGCTTGTTTGGGGTTTTGCCTTCAGCAAGTAAAATCCATGCTTAAATGGAGACAGGTCAAGTGACACCCCATTGCATAACATTCCAGTTATTTGTCTTAAAAAGGTTCACGTATGCGTTGGGTTGTTGTCCATCTGCACTGAGAAGCACTGTCCAATGGGTTTTGAAGCATTAGCATTAGATAAATCTGAGCAGATAATACAACCCTATGTCACTTCATCAATAAATACAAGGGAACCAGTTCCACTGGCAGTGACAGCTCTTTGGACTTCATATTCAGAGTTAATAGTAACAGATTCCAGATGCAAATGCCACACTCGAAATGAACTGCAGACCCTGTATCTGGCCATGATACAGCTGAGCAGCCAATTGTACAGTTACTTTTAGTTCCTTAAAAAGCATTACCAAATATTTATGGACCTGGCTGATTAAAGTTTAATTTTAGTTTAATAAATGTTATCTCCTAATAGTGCATATAGTTGAATAGCCCTTCTTTTTCCAAGAATGGTCCTATTTTATTTTTAGAGCCTTGGTTATAAATAACAGAATAGAAAATACATTAAAAATGTGACTGAAAAGATGTATATAAAATACAGTCACAGTAATGAAAACAAAACAGGTGGATTACTTAGTGTATCACCCTTTTTCCATCATGCCTTGGTGGATAAACTAAAAGCAAACAGACAAAGCACAGATACAATTTACATGAAAGGACAGATGAAAGAACTCAAAGTTTTATGTTTTTTGGTTTGAACAAGAGGGTTATTACTTTTGTGTTTAGGATGTTTGGTATTTAGAGGAAACACAGCATAAACCCAGTAGCGCACTACAAGCAAATTCAATTTAAAAAATTGAAAATCACAACTAAAGCTGTCTGTCTACCCTTACGTGCAAGTGTAATTAGTTTTTTCTTTTAATGCCATTCTTATTATGTCATAGATGATCCCTTGTAATAATACTCTGCTCAACCCTAATAGCTTTACTGTCAAGTGGATAATTGAATGCACAAAGGCAACCATCAACATATTCATGAGTACTCAAGAACAAAAAGGCATCCCTGACAGTATGAAAAAGCTTGAAAGTCCTACATCAGCTGTGTAGTATACTTCCAGCACAGTGTTACTGAACACAATGTAAGGTACCTTCCACTTTCTCCCACTCAATGCAGCGATTGGCTAGCACTTGGAATGCAGCCCAGGCCATCGTGGCGACTTTCTGCTTCTTGGTTTGTTTCTCATTGGAGCTGCAGTCTCTCTGGCTACTAAGACTGCAAAGCTGGTCCATCAACTGAACCAGGCCGCTGCGTACCAGACATTGCTCCTCACTCCTAAAGATGCAAAGAAATATTTGTGAACCAGGACAGGATAGCAAGGCTTCATACGTTTAGTGTTTGTTTGTGATTCTGGATTTTGCACACATCAATAACTAAAAATTATGCACATGCAAATGTACAGTATGTGAGCACATGGTTTACACAATATATGCATACTACTAATAAAGTGCTGGATTCATAAGACAACCTCTAGGGATTTTCATGCACATCAGTCTCTAGAGTTTACACAGAATGGAAAAAAAAAAAAAAACAATCTAACAAACAGCATCTGTGCAGTCATTAGCACCTTGTTGATGAGAGAGGTTAAAGGAAATTAGCTACACTGGTTCAAGCTGACAAGAAGTCTACACTAACTCAAATAACAACTCTTTACAACTATGGTGAGCAGAAATGCATCTCAGAGTAAACAAGTTGATCTTGGAAGCAGACGGGCTACAACAGCAGAACACCATACTGGGTTCCACTTCTGCCAGTCAAGAACAGAAATCTGAGGCTACAGTAAGCATAGGCTTACTGAAACTACACAGTTGAAAATTGGAAAAGCTTTACCTGGTCTTTTTCCAATCTTCAAATGGTCCAGTTTCAATTAAATTGTACCCACTGTAGTCTCAGATTCCTGTTCTTGATTGACAGGAGTGGAACCTAATAAAGTTGAACGCCATTTGTAGCCTGTCTCAAGGTTTGTTAACAAACTACATGTAATCTTGTTACAGTACTTGAGTACATGGTTCACTCTACTTTGGGAGCATAAATAAATCATAATACTTTTACTTGAATTTTTTTAACAATAAATGTTGCATTTGTTTTTGATCATCGCTACAGAGGGGAGAAAAAATTAATGCATTTAACCTTGGAAGAGTGTAAGCCAACTAAAAACACAGTATTAGTAAAAGACAAAAATAATTAATTAAATAATTAAATTTCGAGACCCAATCAAAATAAAGCAGTTTCCTGCCAAAAGTCTATACTTCAAGTGCCAAATGCTTAGTGGAGACATATGAGCAAGTTATCTTCAGTTTTAAATGTTTCAAAGGAAACATTTGTGATAGTGTGATAATGGTCTAAAAATTATGTGAGCCAAAACCCAGGGAGATATTTACATTTTCCCCATTTTGATTTCTGCTGAGAACACTGACTGATACATTGACCTGTATTTGCTTGATTTTAAGAGAGATGCCTCTCTTGCATAAAGAGGCTTCCATTGATCTCCCACACTTCTGCTAGACATTACTCTCTGACAAGCAACTATAAAGGCTACTGCTTGCACATTTATATAAAGTGCTGGGTTTGGGATGGGGTTGAGGTCTGGACAGTGACTTGGCCAATCCAACACCTTGATTCTTTTCTTCTTTAACCATTCAGATGTTGATTTGCTGGTGTGCTTGGAATCATTGTCCATGATTGTTGCATGACCCATTTTCAGCCCAGCCTAAGCTGCTGGATGGATGACCTTACATTTGTCTCAAGAATATTCTGGAATAAGGTGAAGTTCATCATTGTCTCAATGTCTTCAAGTTTGCCAGGTCCTGTGGGTGCAAAACAAGCTCAAACCATCACCCCTACCCCACCATGCTTGACCGTTCTTATGACGTGTTTGTGTTGATACACTGTGTTTGGTTCTTGCCAAACATGGAGCTGTGCATGATGGCCAAACATCTCCACCTTGGTCTCCTCAGTCCAAAGGATACTGTTTCAGAAATATTTTGGTTTGGTCAGATGCAATGTTGCAAACCTAAAATATGCTGCCATATTCTTTTTGGAGAGAAATTTTTTTTTTTTGTTTGTTTTTTAACTAGTCACCCTTCCACGAAAGTCATACTTGTTCAGTCTTCTTCTGATTGTGCTCTCATGAACATAAAATTTTTATGTGCTTACAGAGGCCTGCAGGTCACATGATGTAGCTCTTGGGTTTTTTTTTTTTTTACATCTCTGAGCATTTAACAGCCTGACCTTGGACTGAATTTGCTTGGACACACCCTCCTGGGAAGATTGGCAACTGTCTTGAAAACAGTTGTGAACAATCATTCTCACTGTAGAATGTTGAATTTAAAATTGTTTGGAGATGGCCTTATAACTCTTCCCGGACTGTTGAGCACCAACAATTGCTTCTCTGAGGTCATGGCTTTTCCTTGCTTCTTGGCATGATGTAGACACACACCTGAATGCTCCAGAACACCAAACTGCCAAACATTCCAGTTTTATAGAGGTAGTCACACTTCTTGATGATGAACTAATAGTTTGCATTTCATTAGTAACACCTAGCTGCTAATTACACATTTAACGATTATAGAAGTAGGAAGGGTGTACTTATTTTTTTTCTCACCTGGTTTAAGAATGTTGGTTTACTTTTTGGGAAAGAAATGACTACTTGTTGAAATCTGTTGTGGTTTTTGTTGTCACCTGAGGTTATTTCTTTGTAGAAGAATTGAAGGAGAGTTTACTTTCTTTTCCCTATGACTGTATGTTTACATTTACCTTTGCTGTTACAGTTATCACACAAAAGACATGAGTGATTCTTCACCTGCTGTATTAAAAGCTGTGATAAATGGGAATACTGACTTTTTACAAATGAAGTGGAGAGAGACAGGTGAAAGAATTTAAAAATTGTCCAGACAAGCCTATTCCCTAAATATTTCAAAGTCGATTGCTTGCCTGGTGTAAGGGATGGTGCAGAGAAGGCCGATGCTGTTGGCACATGCAATAGGATAGCGGGCACATAGAGACACAACAGAGGTCATAGTTTGGCCGAAGGCCTCCTGAACCTGTCCCACCATGCCACCGCAGGTCAGCTCCTCAATCCTAAAAGCAGGCATCAGAAAGAAATAAGCTGAAAATTAACAGATGCACAACAACTCTAATCAAAAACATAACTGCTTGTAAATTTGTAGAACTTGGTGGATAGAAAATGGAAAGAAAGAAAAAAATGGTGTGTAGAAAAAAAATTGGTATAGCTGGCCAGCTAAAAACATACACAAGACATTGCAATATACTAATCATTAGGCTCTGGTGGTTTTAATGTTTGTCTTGCTGTTAATCATAATGTAATGTGCCAAATAAATAAATAAACAAATGGAGAAAGTCTGATACTTTGTGTAGCACTTTGACCAAGTATTTAAGGAAAAGAGTTTTTTAAACAGACAGTTATTGAAAAGTAAACAATGAAAAGTCCAAATAACTTGCAGCATCACAACTCTTGCATTTGCAAGGCAAACATACCTGGGCCCACCTTGCAGCACCATGGTGACAGGACCCACCAGGTGGGTTACTCCACCAACTCGAACAGCAGTGGTGAGGAGCTCTCTCATGTGGACCAGAGCCTGCTTCCTGGTACAACCTCTTCTCCAGCGTGTCTGAGCTGCTGCCAGAAAACTTCTACTAGACACCTATACAAGATTATGTTATTTTTAGCATCTTAGCCATCAATCATTGCTAGACATCTTACACATCTTACTATATGCAATAAATTGTAGATCAGCTAATATTGGAAAATCTAATGTAGCATCACTTAGAAACAAAGGATACTGTTAGAAAAGATTAAAATTAAGTTTAGTCCAATATACGAACATGGAAGACACCATGAAGGCATTTATCTCAAAGATAAATGACTCAGCTTGGTGAGAACGTTAATCAGCTGCAGTATGATCATACTCACTGCATGGTCGGGGCTGGTCCCTATGAAGGCAAACAGTTGTCCTAGCAGCACGCTGTAAGTTGGTTTTTCGCTGCTGTCTTCAGCTGCCAGAGATTGCAGCAGTGTAAATGAGCTACTTCTGTTACCAGTAGGGTGAGGGCGCCTCCTACAGATTGCACACAACACAGTAAGAGAAATTGGGCCCTCAATTAATTAATACCAATTAATTATTACTGAATTATTTTAAATTTTGTTTCAATTTTACTCAAATTAACGGTCATTCAGCAGCTATTCATAAAGTTTAACCTTTACTCTGTCTGATGTGTACTTTAATACTGCTGGCAAAACAGGTTTTTATATAGTACTATATATATTGTGAATATACAGTAACACCTTACCTCTGTGTTGCATGTGTGAACTCCAGATCTTGGTTTGCTATCATTTCCAGGTCAGAGGGAGCAGACATACTACGCAGGAAAACTGGCTGCTTCACCATACCAGTCTTGGTATCCGACACCAATTTACATGCTGGAAGCAAGTAGTACAGTCCAGGGTTTATAATCAGACTTTTTACTATAATGCAGATTTAGAATTAAGCTCATCTGGGCTTGGTTAAAACTGGTTTCCAGTAGCGTCCCCCAATTTAACAAGTACCATCAAGGTTAAGGGAGTGTGATATAAGTTTGGTGTCAATAATCAAAAGTGTTTCTGAGATATGACCAGTCTTCAAACGACGTCTAAAGACTTATCTCTTCATTAAGTACTTAAGTTAGCACTTGCACGCACACACGCACGCACAAAAAAAAAAAAAAAAAAAAAAAAAAAAAAAAAAAAAAAAAAAAAAAAAAAAAAAAAAAA
>CM040998.1:4537139-4548291 GCA_022985145.1 Pangasius djambal
GGTTAAAAACATACTGCTTTACACTCAGTGTGACAAAAGGAATCAGCATAACAAGAATGCACTGTTTTGGGGTTGGCCTATCCAAGTGAGGTTTCAGTCCATAACAGCTGGTCAGAGTTCCTGATCTCTGCTGTCCTGTCAACAGAGGTCCACAGAGTGCTGACTAGGCAGAGAGCATTTAACTGCTTCTGCCATCCAGAAACAAAGGGAGGGGGATAGAAAGCCGATAATGTCATCGCTTTGCACATCAGTAGTGTGTCAATAACTTTGGGGATGAAAGAGAGATTAGGCTTCAGCAAGACTAGAGCCTCACCCTGTAGAAGCTGCAGACATGGGTTTACTGACAAAGTGTGGATGTCACTGACAGGTTGTGCCGAAGCCAGTGCCATCAGCATCACTGTTTTCAGAGAGACAGCCACAAAGTAGTTTAATTATGTCGGCCAGCCAGTGTCTCCCTAGTCAGTGGGGGGCTCACCCGTAGATCACCCATAGTGGAGTTTTCAGTCCCCATACTGTGGGTTGCCCCTGCACAGTAAGTCTGAGCCCAGATTCAGCATGCCGGGAACATGCTTGGCTCTCACTGACAGGAACTGCAAGATGCTTCACATTATCAGTTTGTGTGCCGAAATGTGCAGATGGCGGGAGCACAATGCGCCCTGCTTGTTTGTAGATATGCGACCACCATGGTGTTGTCCAACCTGACTAATACATGATTCCCTCTCAGGAAAGGGAGAAAGTGTTTCAGTGTCAGGAACACTGCTAAAAGTTCTAAACAGTTTATGTGGCTGGAACACATGCTGACCCTTCAGGTCAGGATAGCACCCATCGTTGCTGACAACAGAAAAGAAAGGCGTTTCCAGGGACACCGCACAGGTTATCAACACAGTGTACACGTATGATTATGCAGAACCCTGCAGACACGCTTCTTAGAATTTAAATCTGTTGTGCTTCACACAATATCCACCAGGTGGTGCATGGAACATACTGTAGCTCAACACACAGAACACTTAAAAAATGGAATTTGTGGTCAGTTAGTTTAAAGAAAAAATATTATGTATGGTTTACATAAAAATATTATGTTTCTCACCAAATGCGACTTCACTGGTTATGTTAAACTTAATTTAAACAAATGTCTAATTACAAGCCTGAATTAGTACAGATAGTACATAGTACCGGTACCATAACTATAGTCTTGAAATGAACATGGTTAAACGTGTGGTAGAATAGCGCAGTGGTCATGTTGTTATAGAATGCCAGCAACCTGGGTTCGATCCTCAGCTCAGGTTAGCATGCACAGAAAAAAATGTGTGGTTGTTTAGATTTAAGAAAAATATTATGTATTACGTTTTTCATTAAAACTTGATTGCATTGCTTATGCTAAATCTAATTTAAACATGTTTCTAATTACAAGATTGAATTATGTAAAGTGAGCATCATCAATTCGCACAGTACAGATACTATAACTATAGCATTTAATTTAACATGGTTAAAAGTGTGGTGTAATAGTGCAGTGGTAATGTGGCTGTTGTAGAATGTCAGCAATCTGGGTTTTATCCTCAGCTCAGACGAGTGGGTGGATTCAATGAGCCCCCCCCCCAGTGTAGAAAGTCGATTCGTGTGTGAACGTGTAAATATGAATGTCCTTCCTCAATACAGCGTTGAATGAATTCCTTTTTCTCCAAGCACAAGCAGATCATGGGCTTCAGTACAAGAAACAGCACTTTTTGTTTGGATAAAGAGTATATGCTGCATTCAGTGCATGTCCTGGCAGAACTACTGTATCTACAAGCAAGCAGAACTACTCTATCTACTGACTGCCCCCACTGGTCTTGTCTTACCTGCGCCCGCAGCATGTGCATGATACCGCATGAAATTGCAGGACCCCTTTTCCTTTGACATACATTCCTAATGGTCACATCTCTACGAGCCGCCTAACAGGACAGCTACTAGTGTACTAAAAGCCTGAAGCAAACCCTGTATCCCACCACTTCTCCCCTGCAGAGACAGGCATGACAGAATAGCCTGCACTCTGTCCGCCGATAGGTATGCCCTGAATATCACTGAACACTGTGTAGGGTTTAGTATAATCTTTTTTCCCCGTTTATCGTGAAGCCCAGCACACTCAGGTGTTCTCAGAGAAGCTTGGTGTGCTTTTGTGCTTCCTGATACAACTGATTCACTAACAGCCAATCATCTATGTATGCGGCCAAATGAACCCCTTTTTCCTCTGAGCGGTGCGACTGCCACTTCTGCACATTTCACAAATACCTGTGGACTCAGAGAGAGGCCAAATGGGAGCACCAAATATTTGTAGGTCAGGCCCTGGAATGCAAACCTGAGAAACTTTCTGTTTCTATATTGCTTCCTGCCCTGCAGGCCCATTTCCTGTTGACCTGAAGGACATGTACTTTCACATATATGTGAAAGTACATGTCCTTCAGGTCAACAGATGTGAACCAATCACCTGGGTGCACAAAGCAAATAAGCGCTGCATGTGTTAGCATTCTTAACTTGTACTTCCTTATGCATTTATTTAGTATGTCCAAAACACAATGTATTCGAAAGTACCACGATTAGAAGCCGCAAATTCTTATTGCACCTTTGCTTTGCAGAGAAATTTTCCTCCTGCAAAATGTGTACAGCTTCCCCACTGGCCTCTGATTGCACAATCCCACTGAACTGTGGTGGTTTGACAGTGAATTGGAGACGAAAGCCTTTGGCTACAGTCCACAAAACCCAATCTAATGTTATGCACATTTGCCAACTTTGAATCCCCTCTGCCAAGGGGCCTGTAAAGTGCGTCAACGACATTGGTGGGCCCCCCCGGTGGCAGGAAATGGGCCTGCAGGGCAGGAAGCAATATAGTTGCTGCCACAGCCATCGATGGGGCATGAGCTCCATCTAGCAGCATTATTTGGGAGCACGTGTGCACATGTGGACCTTGCACCTGATTTATAAGGGCTTTTTTGTGCCACTGGGCACTTATGAACATATTTGCGGTCGTATTTGGGACTAAATTTCTGGCTTTGCCGCACAACTCAAATGAAATATGGCTAAAATTACTCACCTTGTACTTCAACAAAGCCAATAAAATAGACTTTGATCCTTATATACTTTCTCCCTAACTGCTGATTCCACTTCAACTGGCAGAAAACTTGCCATATTTGCATTTGCCTGATAAATGATAATGGAAATCTAAGGCACATATTGGGCTAACGCTTATTTTTGCTGTCCTGAAAATGCATCATATCTGAATATCACTGTAGGGAAATCACATTTAATTTTGAATTTTACCCCTAGCGAGTACCTAAATTTATGCTTTAAAACTTTAATCTGTTAAAGATTAAATTTAAAATGAATTAATTGGACTTATGCCATTAATCTAAACCCAGTTTTTTAGTAATTTATTAAAAATCCAAAACATTTAATTATTATATTGAATTATTATTATTCAAGTTTTCAGAACCTTTATTCAGTACTTAGAAGTACTTTTAGCAGCAATTACAGCTTTGCCTCTTTCTGGGTAAGTCGCCACAAGCTTCGGACACGTGGATTTGGGCAATTTCTCATATTTCTCATTCTTCTTGGCAGATCCTCTCAAGCTCAATCAGATTGGATGGGGAGTGTCTGTGAACGGACATCTTCACGACTGCCCACAGATATTCTACAGGCTTCAAGTCGGGGCTTTGGCTGGGCCACTCAAAGACCCTCACAGCTTCACCCCAAAGCCACTCCAGCATTGTCTTGGCCATATGCTTTGGGTCGTTGTCTTGCTGAAAGGTGAATGATTACCCAATACTGAGGTTGCATGCAGTCTGGAGCAGGTTTTACAAGATCTGTCTGTATTTGGCTGGATTCATCCTCCCATCAATTCTGACCAATCTCACTGTCCTTGCTGCTGAGAGGCATAAGCACAACATGATGCTCCCACCATGCTCCACCAAAGGGATGGTATTATCAATTGATGAGCAATACTTGGTTTTAGCCAGACGGAGCACTTGGAGTTCAACCCAAAACGTTAAAATTTTCTCAGACCACAGAATTAAATGAGTCATTTAAGTGCATGCCATATGCATTTTACTCAGGAGTGGCTTACATCTAGCTACTCGACCATAAATGTCTGACTGACAGTATTTCCAGCAGGTTCTCCCATCTCTCCTGAAGACTTCTGAAGCTCTGTTAGAGTTGCCATTGGGTTCTTGGCAATCTCCCTTACCAAGGCCCTTCTAGCCTGAGTTTGGCTAGACAGCCAGCTCTACAAATAGTCCTGGTGGTTTTTCCATGATGGAGCTCACTGTGCTCCTGGGAACAGTCAAAGCTTTAGAATTTTTGGATTTTTATCCTTGTCCAAATCTATGTTTTGATACAATTTGATCTCGGAGGTCTGTCTTAGCTCCTTGGACCTCATGGTTTGTTTTTTGGTCTAACAGGCATTGTGAATTGCGGGAGCATATACACACAGGTGTGTGCCTTTCAATTGAATTTGTGTGTGGATTAATGGCAAAAAAAAGGTAAGCTTCAGCAAAGTGAAATTAAGTCAATAATGTGTTAAAAAACTGACGGGATATCAGCATTGATATCAGCAATACTTGCTGCTAATATAAACTTTCCAGGTGTCCCATGAATGTACAGCTAAAACAGCTACAAGGCAACATGATGTGGAGGGTTTGCTGAACGGCTGCTGGCTGAAGATGTACTGTATGCATAAGTATTTTGTGTATTAATACAGTCAATTATCAGTATAAATGAAAATGAATCTTCATAATGAAGCACAGACACAATAACAGTGATGCAGTCAGTCCCCTACCAGGTCCACGAAATGGCAGTGATTATACAGTGTGATGTCACATGAAACACGACGATTGTACAGCTTGCAAAAGACATAAAAAAAAATCTAATTTTAACAGACTTCTGTAACTGATCACAGTAACTGACAATAACTCTTACTTGACGCAAGTTCTACTTAGACCCTGTGTCTTCTAAATGACTGCTTCTTAACAACTTCACAAATAATTCATAACATGGTCCTCTAAGTATCTTAAAATATATCTTATTAACAGATATTAGTGCATAACTTTTGTTACATGATGTAATGGTGGAATAAACAGCTCTCTTTAAAAGGTACTTTGTATACAGGGAAGTGGAAATTACCTTGTGAGCTTGTAGGTGTTGTGGTTAGGCTCCTGCATTGTGGAGAAATCGTGACGTGCAGCAGTAGCTCTGAGCGATTCATTAAGCTCTTTAGTAGAGCTCTGGTCTTGACCAGAGGCACAACACACCTGGAGTGCTGCATAGAACTAACCTCCTGAAAAAAAATTTCCCTAATGCATGCACACAAACACACACAATTTTTTTTAAATTATGGGTTATATCACAAACATCTAAGAGTTGGGCTTGGGCTTACGAAATCAAGCCACAATGATCATACTTGTTGGGATACAAACATTTAGAAGCCATTAAAAGCAGATAACTAGCCACGCTTTTCTAGTGATTTACTTGTTGCTAACAATCTATCTACGGCTACTTTGCAAATTTGTGGTAACTGTGGTAAAAAATACAGCAAGGAGAAAAAGAAGAAATAGATTTTATGCTCCTTAGTTAAAGGACCTGGCTCCATCTTTGTTATAACTTTGTTAACAAAGTTTTAAAGTTATTTATATTTCATAACAATATTTAACAGATAAGATAAGCTAAGATCATAACAAGGAATTAAACAGCAATTCAGCTGCCTTTTTCCTGTTGTCAGACCCCTTGTACAGACACTGTGCACACTAAGCTTCTCATTTGTTGAGTTAATAACCTCACAGACAATTTGCACAATATATTTACTTATATTGTGAGACTTTTATAGTGAGAAATCACCAAAAATGAATGACATTTTAGCTAGTGTAAACTGAAAAAATGAGTGGTGGAGAAATAAATAAATGCTTTGTGGCAGTTAAATAAATAAATGCAATGTGAATTGAAAGGCTTAGAATTGAAACAATAATGTAAGAATGATAATGTGATCTCCAATTCTGGAAGGTTTCTCTCTATGTTTGGCGCTGGGCTTCAGTTGATATTAAATGTGTTTGTTTTACTAGACCATTAAAGCCAAAGTTTTGCCAAACTGCAGTCCACTCATTGTAGTAGTGAGGCACCAATACTAACAAGTGATTCTGAGTCCATAATTCCACATTCCCAACCACCCAAACAAAAGAGTCCCACACAGACACACAGAACAGGTAACACAATTATTGTTCTGGCAAGCTAATGAAAATCACAATTTAGAATAACTAGAAGAAAAAGCACTCATTTTATAGGTGTTAAAAAGTCTTATCAGTTGCTTTCCAATCCACAGTTTGCCTTGGAGATTAAAACTGAATCTGCTGAGTGAGTTCCTAGCTACTACTCTTCTCCAAGAGTTTCACTGTTTACATATATACTGCCACCAAGTGTATGGAAAGCCACAGTACACTACCTGATTTTATCTTAAACTACTCATATTTTAGCTGCCAACAAGACAAAATCTCAATAGGAAAGAATGTTGATTCAATATCATCTGATACCAATATCACTTTACTAAAAAAAAAAAAAAAAAAAAAAAAAGGAGTACATTTTACCTTAATGCAATTACAGCATTTTCTACATCACTCCAGTCTAATGGAACCTCCTTCAGAGAACACAGAAGTTCAAGCTCCTTCATTTTGCTCTGCAAAGACACAAAAAAGGATTCTCTAATATAGATTCAGTAGCCTATTTATCCTGGTCAGGGTCACAGTGGATCCAGATCCTATTATGGGAAGGCTGCTAGGCAGGAATACACTATGAATGGGATGCCAGGAAATTTCAGGGCACCATGCGCGCTCACACACACACACACACGCACACACACACACACACACACACACATTCACATGTAGGGGCAATTTAGCATACCCAAATCATCATCTGAAAAAACATGTATCCATTGATTCAATAACCTCTTCCTGAAAGCACTACACCATAACATTTACAGATTTCTATTTCATATTTCAGAACAGCAGCAGCTTGTGATAGAAAACCATTGATTTTGCTGGGGCAAGATGACATTAATAACAAAATACCCCCAAACAAAATTAAGGTGAGAGGCTATCACACTTGACTTATGCTATAGACTATTATCTAGTGAATTTTTAGAGTAATCCTGTAATAGGCAGTTTAGAGTTTAGACAACATACAGTCCTCCAACACAGTCTAGCAGCTTGTTTTGAGTGATTCAAGGTAATATCATTAACCAGGGCTGAATGAGATTTGTTTGGGGAAATAAATATTTCACATGGATTTTTGGTGTATGGACATTATCCACTCAATAACCCCCCCCCCCCCCCCCCTCCCTTTCCCAATCTTTGCAACATATCTTACAACAGAAATGGTTCTGTACGTAGACAACTATCTGTAATTGCTATCTGCAATTACACATTGCCTTTTCTTGGAAATGCATTAGATTTCATTCTGATTATCTGCAATAAAATTTTGCTTAAAAAGTATTTTAAACTAGCCCATTTTGCCATACTTGTCATTAACTGTCTGTCCATTTCTCCTCTCCTGAGCGTGCAGCAGTACATACCTTGCCCCAATGGACCACTGTTAGAGTTTGGTGCAGTTCCCATTTTTGACCATTAGGTGCAATAATAACACTATGAATGCTAAATGGGTCATCTACAAACTCAAGAAATTCACTGGAACACTTGCTTATACTAGTCAAATAGCAACATTTTTAAATTGTTGATCATGCAAAATAGGTAAGTAGTACTCCAACATGTAAATATATGGAGTTGTGAATGAGAATTTCATGAAGATTAATATCTGTTGAACAGCTGATATAAATAGTGGTACTCTGCCCCAGCTGACCCCATGGATGGGACACCACTGTTTCACACACAAATATGTGAAAATTCCAGGGTTATCTAAAAAATGTTTACTGATTCTGAAATGTTTAATGATACTGATTCTCCACATTGAATTAAATTGACTAGTGAAGGAAATAATAATTTGAAAAAGTACCAGAATGTCACAAAAAATTCTTGACTGTGATTAGTACATGTTTCAAGATATTAACCTTTCCTTACCTCAAAAAAGTGGTAGTCATGAAAGAAGGGTGTGTTATTTTCTAGTTTGCCCTGCTGAGCCTCATCAACCTCATTCTGCCATTTTTGTTCTAGCTCAGCCACACTCTGAAAGACAAATAAAAAAATAAAACTAAAGCACAAGCTACAACAATTATTCTTGTAATTTGACTTAGCTCATCTACTGGCATTTTCCCCCCCATATACTTTGTTTAAACAATAAATCAGCTGCCTATTTTGAAAAACTAGAATCAAACCATTACATTTTTAATTTTCAGAACGAGCAGGGGTATAAAAAATTTACTTGGTAGACACTATAATACAAGCCAGTAGTGTAGTGTGAATAAATGTCATGCAGAAACCCTGACACCCGCTCCCTCTACTCAAACATGTTTATCACAGTTTTGGCCCTGACAAATCTATTGATTTAACAGTATTTTCCAAAGCAGTGTGAAAGCATTGTATCTTTTTAACCCAAGCACATACAGTGCCGTGAAAAAGTGTTTGCCCCCATCTGAATTCCTGAATTTGTGGACATTTTTCATGTTATATTTAGTCTAATTTTATAGTGGGTTGTAGTAGAATATAGATAAAGTACATAGATATATAGAGACTGACAGGAAAACTGACCAGACGTTTGGTATTTCTTTCATGTCTTTGGTGTGCAAGGTATCAGTTACGCAATCGTCAGGTGTGAAAACGACAATTTTCAATCAAATTACCATAACACCCCTACTCTAATGAGTTGCCCCATATATACAAATAATTTCTGCATACCTGAAGCTGTCTCTCCATTGCATTAATCTTCTTGAATGTCTCAGCCATGATTTTGCACAGCAGCTCATACTCCTCTCGGTGTTCCTCTCTGTACTGCAGGTTCAGTAATGACTGCAGTGAGTCTATCAGACCCAAGTGTTTTATTACACAGGACACAATCAGTTCCTCAATTACATCTGGCCGGATCACCTCTCTAGAAGGAGAACCAGAAGAAAGCAATTTGGGTAAAAGATTCAATGCAAACAAGATCAAGATTGGGACCAGTACAGACATCTGCAAGAGTGAGAAGTAAAAAAGCATCAGTCAGATATGTTTTAATACAAAAATATGCAAGTTTTCCTGCAGGGAGAAAAAAGTGAAGGAAGGAAAGTGATACTGATTCTATTACCATGAGATTATCATTATCAGAGGAAATCACATAGATGATCGATGATTAGTAATTAAACTTAAAAAAAAAAAAAAAAAAAGCAATAATCAATTAAGAAGAAATAAAACACAATTACAATCATTTTTTTTAAAAGAATGAAACATCTTTTTATCAATTTATAGCTAAATATAAAGCAAAGCACAATATTCTCTGTCCTTTCCTCTGGTGGGAAACTTAAAGGAGGAGGTTTACCTCTGACTGTTACGAAGCTGGATACTCCTTCCATACATGATAATTATCCTATAATATCCTATAATCCATTTATGATTAGGCTTAGATTACACAGACAGTCTACCATACAAGTTCTTGTGAATTACCAGTTATACTAGAAACAAAAGTGACTGGAACGAGCGCATTAATATAAACTTGTGATTTGCCTTAATTGCTTGTACAATTCTCAGAGCTACAGTTATAGAAAATGAATTATCATCTTCTGACCAACCAGATTTGAAAATTCAGCACTACTGAGAGCTTTACTGACCAGTGGGAGACATTTTATCTCTTGGGGCACTCTCATATATTGAACTCACTGGAATCCTATTTAACCCTATTTATTCATAAAATGGGACAGTGCACAGGGAATTTCAAAATACTCCACCAACAGTGTTCCAAAAGACTTATGGAGTGAAAGATGCAAGGGGACATACAGAGATTAAGACTGTCCTATCCTCATCCCAGGACTCCTATTAAGCAATATGATCATACCAAACATCACTTCATACTTTGTACTGCTTGTCATTTCTACTTACAACTGTATAGTGTTGTATAACGGCTGACATCTAAGGAAAGGAAAGGAAAGGAATGACCTGCAGATGTACATCACTACCCAAAACATTGGGTGAGCAATGGCAAGTTTTTTCCATTGCAACATAAGTCCATATGTATGAGAGTTCATTAATATAAACCTACTATTTATGTTAGAGCTGCAACCACTGTCAAAGCTGTGTTGTTACAATTAACCCACAGCTTCTGAGTTCAGAATTCAACCATGCTGTGGTAAAAAAGTATTCAAACACAAATACACAAGCAAATATTTAACCAGCAGTGGCAAATCCATTCATGAATGCGAAGGAATTCTGGCAAAAACATAGTAGCCTCTAAGCATCAAACATTTTTAAAGAATTTTAAAGAACCGAAAACCTAACTCTATTAGACACTAGTAGTTTGAAATGTGGAACAAAGCAAGGATGCCATTTATCCCCTCGGAATTTTGTCTTGTATATAAAGCCCCTCTGAGGCAAGACCTCTGACCAGAGGAGTTGCTACATTCAGTGACTAGCACTATATTCAGGTGAACTATTGTTATTGTTATTTTTGGCCAAACCTCCTATTTATGGGTCATTTCTGCTTTCAACAGCTCTTAGCAATCATACAGATTCACTGGTTGTTTCAAGTGCATTTTTAATGTATCATTCCTTTTTTTTCCCCTTAACTAAATGAGAGCTGTGAAACACGACTATATTTTACATAAAATAAACTGAAGTTTTAAAGTTTTATTATAAACTACTATAAACTAAACTAGTTATACTTTAGGTGGAATCAGACAGGGATTTATTGATACCAGTATCAGGTACCCACCCATAGTGTACTCCTTTACTCAGGAAAAAAAAAAAAACCCAAAACAAAACAAAAAAAAAAAAGCTTTGCTAATGATGTCCAATACCATACAGTCAGGTCCATAAATATTGGGACATCGACACAATTCTAACATTTTTGGCTCTATACACCACCACAATGGATTTCAAATGAAACGAACAAGATGTGCTTTAACTGCAGACTGTCAGCTTTAATTTGAGGGTATTTACATCCAAATCAGGTGAACGGTGTAGGAATTACAACAGTTTGCATATGTGCCTCCCAC
>CM040998.1:4553025-4580909 GCA_022985145.1 Pangasius djambal
TGGAACAGCTGAGAAGCCAATTGTCCCATCACTTTTGGTCCCTTAACAAGTGGGAGGCACATATGCAAACTGTTGTAATTCCTACACCGTTCACCTGATTTGGATGTAAATACCCTCAAATTAAAGCTGACAGTCTGCAGTTAAAGCACATCTTGTTCGTTTCATTTGAAATCCATTGTGGTGGTGTATAGAGCCAAAATGTTAGAACTGTGTCGATGTCCCAATATTTATGGACCTGACTGTATGTTACTATGCAATTATGTACTATGAGACTATGTATGTAGTGCACATTGCCAGGCTAGCAAACAGACGACACGAAATGACACCGACCTGGACATATTCTATGATTAATGATATCGATCAAATCAAAGCTGTATAGGTGAGAACCCGTTTTGTTGCATAAAAATGAATGATGGCTAACATTAGCAGTGAACAAAAAGTCAACAATCTGAGACACCTAGTCTCACTCCAGTGCTTACTTGATGCTGGGTCGGAACTGTGGACGAGCCTTGCCAGAGAGCTCCCTTAGACGGCCCATTATTCCTGGGGGCAGGCGGATACGTGGTAGATCACAGCAAACACCAGGAATGAAGCCTGCTGGGGGAATCAGAACATCTGTAGGGTAGGTAAACTCTTGGTCCTCATCAATGGTAAGTGGGAGCGGAGACGGAGAGGGAGTAAGAGCCGGAGAGATGGCACCATTGGCTTCTACCTGCCATTGGCATCTAAAAGCAAAAGGTATGAACGTAAGGGAAAAAACATTTTTCATCTATACTAAACAGTATGAGAATTAATTCGATTAAAACTCGACAACATGTTTGTTCAGGCTACCTCTGTAAAAGTTTAGAGCAGAGTAGGTCATGGCAAGCCTCTTCCTCCCGTGTGATCTCTGGGCCGTTGTAGAGTATGCGTAACATGGAACAAGCTAGAACGGAGAGACCCAAAGCAAGGTCAGCCAGAAAAGGCAGACCCCCAGAGACATCCTCTGATGACTCCTAAAACACAAGGCCAAATGGACAAAAAATGAACAATCAAGATCACCAACAAGGAGAACAATACAAACTAAAAACATGAGCTTTAAACCACCATAAAGCTGTGATAAGAATTTTAGTCATCATCTGGTGTTACGATCCAGTCTAGGATTAGGTCCCACCACATATGAAAGGAGTATACGGTGCCCTAAGACCAGCCAGGAATGAGACACACAAGGACTTAGCTCAAAAGCTGATATATTGCAATGTAATATAGAATATAAACATTTTGTGAGTTTCTGCACAGCACAAGAACCGGGGACAGCTTCAGGGTGGACCAGGGACAAAATAAACAAAAACCACTGCTTAGGGAACTAACATACATATAAAAGAAAAACACAAAACAAAAGACTTCTATAAACTCCCTTACCAAAAACAGAGAAAAAAACCCACACCCAACAGAAATGGCAGCCACACCCATACTACCGGTGAATATGTAAAAATATGTGGATATTTACAGAAATGTACAGCAGTACAACAAATCTAGGCAGCAGACAGAAACCAAAGGACAGATCAAGCTTGTAGTCAGGATAGCACAGATCAAAAACCAGGAATATCACAGCAATATCATGGAATGAACTAACAACCACAATCACGAACGCAATCGAGTGAGCATTGACAATTTGAAGCTGTCAGCACTGGCTTTTGTCGCCACTATATATTGTCGCCCACTGATGATGTCATCCTTGGGACGGAAGCGGCACACAAGGCTGATGCAGCAGCATCTAAGGTAGGGCAGGAAGGCCTTGACTGGAGTCTGCAATGGCCCAACCTGCACAGACTCAACACACACAAAACACACAAACCATGTACGCGGAACATCGCGGGTTGTATCACTAGTTTGCCATTTTTAATAAACAGGGATAAATCACTCGTTGGTGGGCTAGGACAGGCAGTGTGTCTATTATTTTGTTTGTCTGTTTGTTTTTAGATGTCACGCTATCTACAGCATTTTTAGTCCTGTCCAGAGGAAAAAAAAAATGCTCCATTTTGTCATTCACTGCTAAAATGTTTTTTATTGTGTACGTATGATCAATCATTCTTGAAAGGGTTAATTACCTGGATGCTGTAACAGGAGCAAAGAACCTAAAATCATAGTTTCATAGTGTCCATGGGCTCTTTTAAAAACACACAAAGAGGTTGCACATTGCCCCTCTCAAGATGTATTGATGGCCAGCTATATTTTGTCTCATTTAAAAAAAACTGTTTCACATTTTGGTTAGTATGTTTGAAGACAGGGCCACGGGAAGGGGAGAAAGAGGAGGAGGAAAAAGGAGAGAGAGCAAAACAAAATCTAAATTAACACATGACTACGCTACATATGACTCAAATCCTTTAGACCTTAGTAGAAGTAATTTAACAGACCATGAAAGTTAAAATTCCAGAAATAAGCTATTATCTATCCACTAATGATGATAACCCAGGTGGCATCACAATCCAAGAACACCTTGCGTTCAGTCCTATTGGGTACAATGCGCTCCATACCTTCACACTGTCCTCTAGACCACAGGTGTCTGGCTCATGGGCCAAACACAGCCTGCTGCCACAATTCATTCCGCCCCCACAAACTTGCTAAAGAATTTACTGTAACAACTCATAGTACCTACTACTTAACGTTTTTCATACTATATAGAATTCACACCAGATCTGTAGCACAGCAACAACCTGCGTTCCACTTAAGCCATTGTACAGAGTACATAGGCTTCCATCTCACAGTGCTGAAATGCTGAAATGTTAAAATCAACAATTACAGTTACTGCTGCTTTTGATGCAAGTCTGACCAATGTCTAAAAAAACTGACTCCAAATCCCAAAATGCATGACCCAGTGCAGAGATAAATATGTTGGAAATAATAAAGAATAGTCGATGGAGACCTAAGACAAGCATGATGGGAGACTAAGGACATGTAGGGTGAATTCAGGAATATTGGAATATCAGGTAAACTGAGAAAATTAAATTTAGCATCATTTATTTTCTGACCTGATGAAAGTCAAAACTTATGCTATTAAGCATTAGCAGTGGAACCACCTGGCAGAAATAAAATTAACTAATTTGTTTGAAATTTTATAAAGGATTGCAGTCAGCATCAAACAGAAGTTGCCCCGCTAAAACTGTGGTGTTAATCTATAGAATAGATAATATGTTAAAAAATTAATAGCCTTACATTATTATTATTTTTCATTAATCACAAAAATGCTGATGTGGCCTGGGAATAAATTGAATTTGACTTCCCTGCTCTTGATCATCCGCATGCGTCGCTACAATACAGTACTTTCTAAATTACTTTAGGAATTATTATTGGTAATTGTGGAGCCCTTAACAAACAAACTCAGCTTGTAACATGCCCCTAAGTTTAAAAAAAAAAAAAAAAAAACCACCACCACACACACTTATTATCCCATCTTAAACCTCCAATTACACTAATTGCAGTACAATGTCCAACACACATTTTCTAATATTTTGAATTAAGCAGTGGCCCAACAGCTCCTTTCTTTTCTAAGTAAGAATAACAAGCATTGGATTACATTGATGTATAGTCCAGAATCATCACTAGCAAAAGACTTACTGCTATCAAGGTTATGATCTTATCTGTCAGGCTGTTACCAGTTTGTTAACATAAATGAAGATTCTTCAGAACCTATGGCAATTTTTAGATCTTGCCATGGATGTTTAAGCCTTGACCACCACACATTTTTTTTAAATTCCAGATTTACAATTTAGAACTACTATAATATTAGAACAATTTATTATGTCAGTAACATATGCATACCATAAACAACTTAAAAACCACAGGAATATTCCTTGCACTGGCTTACCAGTCCACTGGCTTACCAAGGGTCAGCAAGCATTTCTTGATACAATTTTTCAAAAGGGCTCATTTGAAGGGTGCATTTCAAAGTGCACATCTCTTTCCACAGTCACTTCCCACTTTGAACGATACATTAGGAATAAAACACGAGAGGAGTCTGGTTTATACCTGATGCATGACTTTGCACATGTGCAATAAGCAGCAGGAACACGAACGGCATTATTTAAACATCTGCCTGTGTACCGTGCGTACATCTGGAGGATTAAAAAGCCATATCCGCTATAGCTTGAATATCAAATCCAAAACATCTCTGACCATCAGGTTTCAAAGTTGAACTGTAAAATGCTTACAGATTTCATGGACACTGACATTAATCAGGCTCACTAGCCCTGTTTCTTTTTACAGCTTTCTGCCCTCATCTGGATTCTGCTTTCCACTGCATCATGAGCTGTGTCTCAATTCGAAACTCTGAACTTACATTCAAAAGTAGCTATTTAATACAAAAGTAAATATTTAAAAAGTAGCTATCTGTCTAGAAAACTCACAAGACTGATATAAAAGAAAGCCTTTTGGTAGGTTTTAAGGCTACAGGAGAGGTTTTTAAAATTCAAACTTTAACTGTAATGTGAAAACCGATTATTGTTAGCACTCAATAAAAATTAAAAAAGTATGTGATTTGAGACAGAAAACTATTTTTTTTTTTTTTCTTTTGGTAGATAGGGAGATTTGTCTGTTTCTGCTGCTGAATTCCTATGCTAGTGCTGCGTGTCAGGATAAGAAAAGATAGTCTAATCAGACCAAAACATTTTCTACCTCATTTTGATTTGTTCACTGGAAAGTCTCTACCATACTGATACACATCACAAAGAGATGGGCTACTTATCCTAGTGAAGTAATACATAATTCTTACACAGAAACAAGATAATGTGTTGCATGAATTTGAAGGTAGTTTTAAATTTAAATTAATACTTCTTAAAATCACTATTTTCCTTTTATACAGCTACAACTTCAGAAAACATATTGCACTATACAACGATTAGCCATAACATTGAAACCACTGACAGGTGACATGAATAACATTGATTATCTCGCTAAACTGGTACCTGTCAAAGGGTGGGATATATTAAGTGAACAGTCAGTTCTCAAAGTTGATGTGTTGGAAGCAGGAAAAATGGGCAAGCGTAAAGATCTGAGCAACTTTCACAAGGGCAAAATTGTGATCGCTAGATGACTAAGTCAGAAAATCTACAAAACAGCAGGCCTAGTGGGATGTTCCCAGGATGCAGTGGTTAGTACCTACCAAAAGTGATCCAAGGAAGGACAACCGGTGAACTAGCGACAGGGTCATAGGCACCCAAGACTCACTGATGCGCGCGGCTAGCCCGTCTGGTCCAATCCCACAGAAAAGCTACTGTAGCACAAATTGCTGACAAAGTTGGCTATGACAGAAAGGGAAAGGCGCCCTCCCACATTGCAAAAATTGTTCAGGAATGGTTTGAGGAACATGCCAAAGAGTTCAGGGTGTTGACTTGACCTCCAGAGATCCAAGATCTCAATCGGATCGAGCACCTGTGGGATGTGCTTGACAAACAAGTCCGATCCATGGAGGCTCTACATCGCAACTTACAGGACTTAAAGGATCTGCTGCTAATGGTTTGGCGCCAGATATCACAGCACACCTTCAGAGGTCTTGTGGAATTCATACCTTAACAGGTCAGAGCTGTTTTGGCAGCACAAGGGGGACCTACACAATATTAGGCATGTGGTTTTTAATGTTATGACTGATCATTGTATTTGAAGGCGCAATCCGAGACAAGGAAAACTACAAATAGAAAAATTGTTTTATTTTATTAGGCATATTTAGATCCATAGTGATTCTAGATTGGTTAAATACTATGATGTCTTTCCAATAAATGCGTTGCCATGACATTTGAATCTCGAAAATTACATATAAATTATTATTATTATTATTATTATTATTAATAATGCGCTTGCCTGTGCTCGGACAGTGCAGGAGAAACCCCACATTGCTTTGTCTGGTGTGTTGTGTTCACGGCCACTTCTCATCTCAAAGGAAAATGTCACAGTGTCGCCCTCCACCTGAGAAACAAATAACATGTGATGAGTACATGCTGGCTAAGTAAACAATTGCATGCAAGCGTTCTTGTAAGTGACTTGCTAACTAGTGTAACTGCTTGCAAATTCTGTCACACTTTAAATTACAGAAAGATGAAAAAAAAAGTACCTTATATTACCCCAGTGTATTTATAAAAACCACAAGATGTCACAATTTCAGAATGGTTTTAGTTACTTAATAGGTGCTGTGTAATATTAGCAAGTAGCATACAGTAATCTCTCTGTAACCACAATTGGCACAACTGCCTTTTCAGGTGTTTCAAAAATAGCTGTTATATCGTACAGTCAGATCCTTAAATATTTGGATGGTGACAATTTTTGTAATTTGCCTCTGTACAACACCACAATGGCTTTGAAATGAAACATTCAAGATGAGACTGAAGTGTAGATTTTCAGCTTTATTTCAAGGGGTTTAACAAAAAATATTACATTAACTGTTTAGGAATTACAACTATTTTTTTACAGAGTCCCTATATTTTCACAGGCTCAAAAGTAACTGGACAGTTTACTGATAAGCAGTTTGATGGCTGGGTGTGGCCTGTTTCCTTGTTATTTCATAGAGTTGATTCCAAGTGTTCCATTTGCATTTGGTAGCTGTTCATGGAAGCTCTCAATATGTGGTCCAAAGAGGTGTTGATGCAAGGGAAGGAGGCCATCATTAAACTGAAAAATCAACACACACCTATCAGCTAGACAGCAGAAACTTTAGGAGTGGCCAAATCAACAATTGGGTACATTCTTAAAAAGAAGGAATTCACTGACGAGCTCAGCAACACCAAATGGCCTGGAAGACCACGGGAGACAACTAAAGTGGATGATCACAGAATTCTTTCCTTACTGAAGAAAAACCACTTCACAACATCTAGATAATCAAGAACACTCTGGAAGAGGTATACATATCATTGGCAAAATTTTCAATCAAGAGACACCTTCATGAATGTAAATGCATGGTTTACCTCAAGATGCAAACCACTGGTAATACTCAAGAACAGAAATGCCAGATTAGACTTTGCTATTAAAAAATTAACTTGTACCAGAATGATGGGAAGAGAAGAGTATGGAGAAGGAAAGCATACCACATGATCTGTCAAACATGTGGAGGAAGTGTTATGGCATGGAAATGTATGGCTGCCAATGGAACTGGGTCACTGGTGTTTAATGATGATGTGACTGCTAATAGAAGTAGAAGGATGAATTCTCAGGTGTATGCAGCTATACTTTCTGCTCAGATTCAGTCAAATGCTGCAAAACTGATAGAAAAGTGCTTCACATTACAGACGCATGACAACACAAAAAGTACAGCGAAAGCAACCCAAGAGGTTCTTAAGTCAAAGATATTAAATGTTCTTAAATGTCCAATGACCTCAACACAATTGAGTATGCTTTTCACTTACTGAAGACAAAACTGAAGGTAGAAAGACCCCAAACAAGCAGCAACTGAGGTCGGCTGCAGTAATGGCCTGGCAAAGCATCTCAAGGGAGGAAACTCAGCATTTGGTGATGGATTCCAGACTTCAGACAGTCATTGACTGCAAAGGATTTGCATCCAAGTATAATAAATAATCCTAATATTTATGATTGCGTTAGTTTGTCCAACTACTTTTGAGCCTGAAAAAGGAGAGACTCTGCATATTAGGCTATAATTCCTAGGCAATATTTTTGTTAAACCCCTTGAATTAAAGCTGAAAGTCTACACTTCAATCACATCTTGACTGCTTCATTTAAAATCCATTGTGGTGGTGGTGTTCATAGGCAAAATTACGAAAATTGTGTCACTGTCCAAAAACTTATGGACCTGACTGTATATCATATATAATGTCTAAAAACACAACAATGATCTCAACTCAGTTTTAATATGACAGCTCTCAAAATCACATGCCAAACCATAAGTGACATTTTTAAAAATTTCTTTGGTCTATATTGACCTTTGTTCTTTATCATTTCTCTGGATAGTTTTCTCTCTTGAAATGTTTAATGATTTTCAACAGCTTTTTAAATTACACTCCTAAAGGCCTAAAAACAAATTCTATAAACAAACAAATAACCTCAGGTGACAACAAAAAACAACAGATTTCAATATGTAGTATAAGTTAGTTGGGGGGGAACAGGTGGGAAATAATGGGACACACTATAATTCAGTAACAAACAGAACCCCCTTTGGCAACAATAACTTGAAGTAAATGTTTTCTTTAGGAGTCTCTCATGTTGTTCTGGAGAAATTTTCTTTACAACATTGCTTATGATCATTGTTTGTGAACATGATGTTGAGGGCATTTGTTTACGCACAGCTCTCTTAAGATCCTGCCACAGTACCTCAATGTGGTTCAGGTCAGGACTTTGACTTGGCAATTGTCTTAAAGGCTCTCCATTTTAGACAATCCTTCTCACTGTGGAATGGTAAATTTCAAATTGTTTGGAGTTGGCCTTATAACCTTTTTCCAGACTGATGACCAGCAACAATTCTCTGAGGTCACTGCTGATGACCTTTCTTCTTGGCATGATGTAGACACACATTTGAGTTCTCCAGAACACTAAACTGCCAAAAGTTCTGCTTTTATAGAGGTAGTTACACTTCTTGATGATTAACTAATCTTGTCCATTTCATTAGTAACATGAAAAATGACTACATACTGAAATCTGTTGTTTTTTTGTTGTTGTCACTTGAGGTTATTTGTTTGTATCTAGACATTGGTGAGGGCCACACAATTGTCATTTAAGCCCTGATAAGGAGAGTGTACTT
The DNA here is from genome assembly GCA_022985145.1 of Pangasius djambal. Taxonomy (NCBI): domain Eukaryota; kingdom Metazoa; phylum Chordata; class Actinopteri; order Siluriformes; family Pangasiidae; genus Pangasius; species Pangasius djambal. The sequence goes on from CM040998.1 coordinate 4,561,742, forward strand.
TTTTTCCCATGACTGTATATAGTCATTGGTTTTGATATACACACATATATATATATATATATATATACATACATACATACATACATACACACACACACACACACATACATACATACACACACACACACACACACACACACATATATACATTCACACTTCGCACTGGTGGAAGTACTTCTTCAAAATGCCAAAAGAAGAAACAAGACTTATGATCTTAAACTTTTGATCAGCTGATGAACAGCCTGTTTGAGTTTAAATGCAGTTTTCAATAAACTGAATAAATTTAATTCAATAAATCTGTTTTTTTGTCTCTTGCTCCTTTTTCTTCTTTTGACATTTTGAAGCAGTTCTTACAACCTGCTTATGATCCACCAGCGTGAAATGAGAATACTTGGAATGTTTCCCCCGGTCTTAAGATTTTGTTCAGGAGTCTATATTTTTATAGCCTTTCTCTGCTATGTAAGCATCAATTAGATTTATTTTCAGATACTCAGTCAGCTGCTAACGAAAGGAGCCCATGGCTGTTGAGTGTTAGCACAAGGTATGAACAGACAAAGACTTTATTCTGCTTTGGAACTGTCATCAGCTGACCTTTCCTAATGACAATTCTTGGCAAAGTATTGAGTTCTAACAAGTCAATTAAGGCCTTAAGTTAATTTCTATAAATAAATTAAAATTAAAAATAACTAGAAGGGTGTCCAAACCTTTCCAAATGACAAATGACTTTTTTTTTCTATGTTTCCATCAATATGAATCAAATGTAAAGTAATTGTGCATTACCATTTTCAGAAAATATTTTTAAAAATACTTTGCTGCAGAGTTTGTAGGTACTCCTTCAAAAATCAACAAGATAAGTGATTTGGCCAGGGGCACCCAAATGTTTGAATGTAACTGTATAACCCCATTCACACCTGTACTTAGTTTGTGCTAGAATTTTCACATGAACTGAGTTCAGTCCATAGAGTTGAAAACATCTTAATTTTGGAATCATTTGATTTGGTTCCTACAGTTCTATTGCTTTAATATTTTATGAAAATGTATGAAGAAATTATATTCAGTGAACACTGTCAATTTCAGCATGAAGTGTTTGCCTTTGTTCCACTTCAACAGAGAAATACTGAATAAATTATGTTATTAAAAATACATACCAGCATACCAGTCTGTGTGTGCTTATTTTTCTCACCTTCACAAGATCTTTTGGCCAACCAGTACCCAGAACACTGCGGCTGCCATAACCCAGGGTATTGCCACCATACTCAGTCACTTTGCGACTATTTGTGTTAGGACCAGCGTAGATAACAAGCTTAAAATATAAAACAGTGCAACATTTTAACTGAGACTCACAAAAATGGTGTTTTAGATATTTAGGAAACATGCAGATGTTGGAATTTTGCACAACATAATATCATGCACTCAGCCTTCACATATTTCTTTATAATTGGTCAATTGACATAGTGCAGTTTTGCAAATTACAGCAAATGAATGTATAATGGATGGTTAAAACTAATGAATGGTGAAACCTGGAGTAAACCTGAAGTAAAACATAGGTCATGATGAAATAGACACCTTATCATAGTCGTACTGTGAAGAGCAACGAGGGTCAAAGCGTAGATAAAGACAACGAGCACCAGGGATATGTACAGTCTCTTTAAATTTGTAGTTGTCACGAACTGGATGGATAGTTTCCACTGTTTTCCCAGCAGCCCATGGGGCAGGGATCTTAAGTCCTGTCAGAAAGCCCGGCTCTTCCCTTTCATCAAGAATCTGGAAACTGCAAGATAGGTCTAAATATGATGATGTGCTTTACACTGTTTTCCAGTTTACTTTTTAATCAAAACTATTTATTTTATCAGTATTTAAACATTGATTTCGATGACTATAATGTAGATTTATTTCATTGGTTAAAAATAATAAAAATAAAAGAATAAGATATAATAAAATAAAGGTGTAAACATTGTATACACCTACTTATCATTATTATAAGCCATGTTAGCACTGTGGTTTAATGGGCCACCCCTCAGTGGAGAGCCTTCACCAAATAGTGGGGACTGGGTCTTCAGAAGCAATGCAGTCTAATTAAACAAACAGAAATCAAGACAAAGATTGAAGTACTTATAAGTACTTATTAAGACAATTCAGGACAAAGAAGATCCCTCACTGATTCAGTTGAAAGTTCTTGTTCATATACCACCACAAAACACAAGAGCACACACACTAACCTGACTGGTGTAGAGGACGAGCTGGACAAGTTGTGGCATAAGAGCATCAGCAAGTGACAAAGTTTGCAGGTTGGGGTGCATCAGAGAGGTCAAGAGAACTGGCAACAAATGGCCTAGCATCGTAGCTTTAGTCACCTGCTCCAGTCCTTTTAGTCTGGAAAGTAAAAGTTTTGTTTATGAGCAATATGTAATTGTACATAATAATAATAATAATAATCAAAGCTGCAAGCAGCAACCAGAATCTGTGATTTGCACATTTACAGATGCGCTACAATTGTTGCCTACTGTAAGAAATCACAGAAAAGCAGAGCCATAACTTTAGGCAAAGGGATTCAAGAGTGATTTGTAGTTTCCCTCATGTATGTGCATGTTTTGACCACGGACAGTGGTGGAATTCTCTGACTGCAGGAAGAAAGGTCTAGATGAACAAATGGGCAGCAGAGTGCCATTGCTGCTGCAGCTGCCGCTACTGCTGTGATCAGTGGAGTTGTCTGTTGCTACTTTGACCTTTGGTCGTGATTGCTACTGCTCTGACTTAAATTTTTTTTTTCTTCTTGCAATTTAAAAACATCTAAGCTATTTATGCTTTTTCTCATCAGTCTGGGCCTTTTCCCCCACTTTGTGCAAGTTTAGAAAGGTCTCAATATGATGGGAGCTAAATTTGGTGAAAACTGGACAAAGTTTGGAGAAGGAGTAGCTACATGTTATTATAATTATTATAATAATTATAATAACATGTAAGTATGTATGTATGTATGTAAAATTAAACAGCACATGTACAACAATACAGCCAGCATATAAGCCAGAAGAAGGAAAAGTACAGATAGAAGCAAATTTAAAGCAAGGAACCTTCGAATTATTTATTTTTATTTTTTTTAACCTTGTAATGGATCTGTAGCCAAATTCAACACATCAAAATATTTTACTGCATTTATAATGTTTTGTGCTCGGTGTCAAAAGAAGATTATATTACCAAAACAACTGCTCAACTGCTCAAAGGGGGGGAAGACACTTATGAATATTCTATATGGCCAAAAGTATGTGGACACCTGACCATAACAACCATAGGTGAACATCCTATTCTGAAGGCATGGATTTAATATAGAGTTGCTCCACCTCCTTTTTCTGTTACAACAGCCTCCACTCTTCTGGGAAGGCTTTCCACTAGATTTTGGAGCGTGTCCGTGGGGATTTGTGCCCATTCAGCCACAAGAACATTAGTGAGGTCATGCACTGATGTCGGGCGAGGCCATCTACATCCCTGGAGATGCATCCCCATGTCAAGATCTTGTGAGCTCCCTGGACAACTCTCAGATCTGTCACTGCATGCAACCTTGGGGTACCCATGGACAACCTACTGTTGCTCTTGCCTCACACTGCTAAACTGACATGCTCATGTAGGTTACTCCAACAGGAGGATTCATCCTTTTCTATCCTCAGGCGCGTTTTCAGTCCTTTGTCATTTTGAGACTGGACTACTGCAATTCCCTCCTTGCAGGTCTGTCTCTGTACGTCATCTAACCCCTGCAACAAATCCAGAACGCAGCTGCACGTTTTCAAAAAGTGCTCCCACACCACCGCAATCCTATGCTCCCTCCACTGGCTTTTTGTAGCTGCATCTATCACACACACCTCTGCACCACGTTCCCTCTGATCCCTTAGCTCTGCTCAGTTGGACCCACTATCTCTCAGTGTACAAAGAAGACATGCATCAATGCCTTGTTCTGGCACCTGCGTGGTGGAATGAACAGCCCTTACGTGTCTGAACAGCTGAGTCACTGGCTGTCTTCAAATGACGACTAAAGACCCACCTCTTCATGAAGTACTTAAATAAGCACTTTATAAAATTGTTGTCATGTGTTCTTTTTCATACTGTGCTAACCTCCCTAAACAGTATTTTTAGACTGATAGTACTCTTACTCCCTGACCAACTGACCCAGTATGAGGATGTCTCTCTTGATAGAGAAGTTAAAGCACTTCCTTCACTCTGGATAAGGGCATCTGCCAAATGCATCTTAAATGTAACTGAAATGTAATTCTCATAAATGTAATGGTAAAGTGTTTAAAGGAGGCATGAACAAACTATTTTTTTCCTCTTTGCCTGACTATACACATGTCACTTGAATGGGCTACCTTGCATGTCTCACTCAGCAAAATCAAATTAGCATTTGCAATTTTCCAGATTTTCCTATTGTCAGAATTTAGTTCTGGCCTAATACAGGATCATGTAAATGCAATGTAAATACAAGAATGGGGAGTTATACAATAGGCATCAAAGATTAAACAATTTTACCACAGGTAACTTACCTCAAGTAAATTGATATTTTTACATTTTTAAAACTAGCAAAATTCAATTACTTTGCATAGCCTTTTGTTAATGTTTAACACAGAAGGGAATAAAGCAACATGGTCAGTTTCATCAGTGTATGCACACACTATGTTGTCATACAGTTATACTTAAGAAATATTGCACAAGCAAGAGTGCAGTTATATTGAATATTCAGGATAACTGCATGATTGTGAGTGCAATATAAACAATAAATTAACATTGAGCACAGTATGGCACAGTATGGCCAAATTAGTAGAGAGCAATTCCAGCCTTGCTGGACATGACATTTGCAGTCAAAACTTGAAATATAAATTCTCAGAGAATGTATTTATCATCAGTATATTGAACCATCTGTTTATATTTTCCTAAACTCCTGACGACAGAGTCTATAAGAAAAATATTAGTCTATACACGTTTTCTATTTTAGATGAAGGAAGTACACCTGCGTTACAGACTTGACAAAAAAGTTCTTGGGAGACATCACACTTTGTAGGAATTCTGTGAATTAAAATGCACAAACCAGAAGCAATAATACAAGCCGAATGGAGAAGGGTTGGCTCTCCATAGAACAAAAAATAAAATAAGTATTTTAATTTTCGTTTTTGCACTTATGAAGAAAAACCACTGTTACGGAAATGATACCTTTCCATTACGGACGTGGCAGTCCTGAAAGCAGCACTTACCTGACTATGAAAAAGCATATAAAATGCTTTAAAAGCTTTAACAGAGACCTCTAGTGGGTATTTAAACCACCAAACTTTGATATGCTAAGGCTGCACAATTAATCGACTTTAATCGCGGTACCACATATGCTCATGAATTATTTAAAACTATAGCCTGGGTTCACAGCATCTTTCTGTTAAGGTGTAATCAGTGTAGCGCTGTTCAAGACTCAGTTTATCAATGTGGTGTGTGCTTAAGACCCCGAAAGGTACGGAATTGCTTGCTTAGATACCTCAGCTATATACCTCAGGTATATTAAGTGTTTATCATATCAGAGTTCAAATCGGCAGTTTCCCCCACAATCCAAAAGACATGTAGGTTAGATGAATTTGAGACATTAAATTGCCCATAGGTGTGAGTTCTAGTGTGAATGTGTGTATGTCTGTGTGTGTTATCCCTGTGATGGACTGGCCATCTGTCCAGGGTCTTTCCCTGCCTACGGCCCGAGACACTGTGGTAGGCTCCAGCATCACCGCGACCCTACACAGGACAAGCAATGTGGAGAATGGATGGTTGGTCGCAATATTATGTTTTGTGTCAAAATGATTACACTGTTTTCAGCGGGTTTGGACAGTTCAATACGCAAACGTGAGTCAAAATGAACGCACTGTTTTGTGTCAAAATGATCGCTAGTACTAACAACTTCAGTAGTTATGTTTTAACCAAGTCTGGCTGGCATTTGAATCCTACCTATTAAGAGAAGGAAAAAAGAAGCAGCAACACGATCTGTGCGAAACAGATGTCCAGAAAAGGTGAGCATACAGTACCCACAGTATTATCATTTATTATGAACACGTCTAAGAAACAATTTTAAAAATAAATATTTAAACTAATTGTTGAAAAAATTTGACATTTTTTTACACTTGTAACTGAAAGCATCATTGAATATTGTAAAAACTTTAAAATAATGATATGTATTACTAAGCAATTAAAACATCAAGTGCTGATTGTTGTTCTTATTATAAATCAGAGGTTGTGAACAAACAAGGTGAATAAATACAAACAAATATGATTAATTAGATGACATCAAGATTCCCCTCATATTATTTTTCCTTTCTCTATTCTGCAAATACTGTCTCCACAAAATGATTCCTCCCCCTGTTGTCTACTTGTGGACTGAAATTCTGAACCACTTGGTCATGTCACCCAAGCTTTATCTTCCAATATGGGTAAGATGTGCACACTTCAGCTTTGTCATTCCTTCTCAAGAACAGCATTTCAAGTGCCTCCTGGTGTTAGTTATTCACAAGTCCAACAAACTGTCTAAATGATTTGTTTGCCTTGGACTGGATCAACACACAATCTCCAGTTCTAATGTTCTTTGCAGCAGTTAACTGGGACTCAGACGACTGGTGTTCAGGAGCTTCAGTAGATGTGGTTTCTGAGAGCAGAAATGTGGGGACACCTGACTGCTCTGCCCCAGTGCAGATTTTGTGACAAATTTTTCCCCAGGAGACTGGCTTAATATGATGGATGGACTGAGTGCCCAGAACAGCTGTGGTAATGGCCTACCTATCATCCAGCTTGTAGTGCTCTGTAAAAATCTGTGATTTCAGTGGTTTGGGCAACTCTTCCTTGCAGAATCTACAAATGAGGCAGCATCTGTTGAGGACATCAGTATTAACAGCATGCTTCACTGTTTCTCCCACACCATCCATGGCACCTTTGCCATGGCTTGTAGCAAAGAAGTGCCAATGCACCCTTAGATTTGGGAACAGCTCCTTAAATGTGGTTGATATGAAACACCAGATGAACTTGTTTTTAAAATGAAAAGCAGCTCCATGAATATGTGACCCTCTCTCATCTCAGGATGCTTCTCCACTGTGTTCCACAATCTTGGTGAGGAACGTTGCCACAGACCTCTCGTCATGTTCCAAGCTGTCACTCACAATGGCATGTGACTCTGGATCTCCATCAGACCACAGAACAGAAAACACTGTGACCTGTTTCTCATGTCAGTGTGCTGACTGGTTCTGATCTCAGCAAAATCTACCTGCAGCACCATAATTTCCTTGTCTGTCTTTGTTTGCATTTGTTTTGCTTGGAAAAATGCACTTTGTTGTCTCTTCACAAAACAGTGATTGAAAAAATTTTGTAGCAGCTGTCTTGAGAGCATGAAGTACATTGCCCAACGTGCCACTCTTCTGGACCTTATTCAACAGGCCTCCTGTTGCTTCCCATGTGTACCAGGTCACCTTAATTTGCTTGTCTGGAAGGCACAGTCACATGGCATTTTTTTTTTTTTTAATAACCATACTTTTTTGCAAGGACTGCTTGGTAAAGCTTGGAGTGCTAGTGTTAATGCCTTGGTAAGATGTAAGCGAGTAAACATATGCGCACGTCTGTTCATCTCTCCCTCACTCTTTTGCTCTCATTTAATCAAATACTATAAGAACGATAACACTGTAATTTGTAATTCCCCCATCATGTTCTCGATATTAGAATTTAATTTCTAAAATGTTATTAGAATAAATTCATTTCTAAAATGTTCCGAGATACAGTAAGCCTGAAACAGATCGCAGCAATATAAGTCGGTCATCTAACAGCAACATCATGGTAAACAAATGTGTGCCGGTGATATGTATATAATTTAATATGAAGCGTACGTAACGTCACATCTGTAACACATTATTATGGTTGCTCAGAGCAAAGAAGGGAGATGAGATGTTGATCATAATTAGCATGGACATAATTTGGCTTTGTACAGAAAGTTTCATGTTATTTGTATTAATACTTACTATATGATATAAACTTAGTCTTTAAAACGTTACGGACGTCATACAGCACTGAAGCTTTGCGACTTCTTAAACATAGCCCTCAAAAGGCAGCCCTATTATGACAAAGTGAGTGTATTTATTTCTCAGACATTTCTCCATCTTTCTGCAAAATGATCCTTCTTTTGAAAACATGAAATATGGCTGGTTGAAAACATCATTTTAGTATTGGTGCACACCTCATTTGTGGTGGATAAACATGGCAATTTCCTTAAAATTTCTATTACAGCACATTAATGCACTACATTAATACAGACCTAAATGGACAACTTAAAAAGGTTTTTTTTCTTTTGGTAAGAAATGTATTTTTAATGGTAAGGTTGACATTTGCATGGAATTGCTGTGAACTGGAACTAACTGTTGAATAATTAATAAAATGTAAAGGCTCACCTGCTTTCAAGATCAGTAATGTCACTATTGATGAGGGCAGTGGTGACTTGATGAAGAGTCTCCAGAACTTCATCACAGCCAATCAGGATCTTGCAGGCCAGGGACAGGATGCTGGTCTGCAGTTCCTAAAACAAATAAATTCACAAAGACACATACTTTTGTATTAAGAACAAAATTCATTTACCTAGGACAGCATCCACGGGGTTTTCAGGGTTTTCATCCTCTGCCAGTATAGCACAGTTTGATGCTAGCGAGCTAACGATAGCCCTGCTAATGCAATGCATTCATGCCATGCTTACAGTCTGAGGAAATAAAGGGATTTTACTTTTTATTTTAAAACATGAGAGAAAAACCCACAATATTTCAGTAGTGTTACACATGCCTCATAGCATGAACTTGAACTGTGAACTGGAACAGGGCAAAAGCTAGTGATGGCCCCTTTTTCAGCTGGTTGTTTTTTTGTTTTTGTTTATACTATTGAATTGTTGAAGGTGTGCTGAAAAGCGCTGTGAAAATGAACACCAGCCGGGAGCTGTGCTAAATTTTCACCTGTTTCCCCGAGTCGGCCTCCACAACCTTACACACCAGACAGGATGTCAGAGTAAATATGTGCGCAGAACACCGGAAGGAATTCTGACCAATCCCACCCGTACCTGCCGGCAGTTACTATTTTTGTTTGTAATATTTTCTAATAACCCAAAATACAAATAAATTAGCAATTTATGCATAGCAATGTTAACTGGGATAAAGCAATTACTAAGAATGAATGAGTGTGGTAAACACACTACACACTACCATTTTATTTTACTTTATTTATCTCAGAGTGCTATGAATTAGCAGATTTTGCTTGTAATCACTTTTATATAATAAATAAATGCAGCAATTCTTACATTTTACTAAAGCAAAGTAAATCAAATTAAATTTAAACAAACACAACGCAAGTGGAGTGTTGAAGTGTCCAAAACAAAACAGTTAAGGATTTTGTCTCATTTATTTTTAAATAAATACTTCCAACACCATGATAGTGCTGGCTCATTGCATCAAAAATATTCTAGATGTGGTTCCTTTTCATATTTTCTCGCTGCAACCTATGGACTTAGAACATGACATAAATACCCAAACAGTCATTTCAATATTCAAATATCCATACCTCATATGGTTAACCAAGTATTCAAATATCTGTGTACACACATAATAGGTGTTTTTTCAATATTTCAATAGTTTTTCAATATTTCAATAATAAAGACTAGCGTTTTTAATTAGAGATGCTTTGTATTGTTTATATTTTTAAATAAATAAGCTGATTTTGCATAAACCCCTACATGGACTGAGATCTTGGTGTAGTGCAGGGTATTTGTGTACTTCAGTGAACTTCAGGGCTATACCACCCATGGCAAACAGATCTGAGGGGAGAGGTCACACAAAGAGAGATCCTAAGGACCCCATCATAAATACACACACACGCACACAAATTAATTAGTTAATTAAAACGTGCACCCTGCTCAGATAAGGGTTACCAGGACAAACACCCATGCAGTAGAGGTCTCGGGGCCTGGGGTGGTTTCTGCAGGCGAATATTATTTTTTTAAAAAGATCATTCTAATTAGAAAGTTAAATTGTTTCTCCTATTGCTTGAGTGACAAATTTGTGTGTAATGCTTTTTTAAACAATTTGAAGGTGCCAATGATTCTGGATGGCACTGTATGTCATGTACACAATAATCTACATGCAATTCCACAGGCATGCAGAGATATACAAACAGTAAGGGGCATTTAAAGGAGATGTTTACCTGTACCTTCATTGTTTCCCCTTGAAGGGAGCTGTCGCTGTCATCGCTGTCATCAGGGCGGATCAGGACAGTATTGCTTAGCAAATGGTTCTGAACAGCCATAATGTAGTGCAAGCTTGGTGAGGCCACCTGAGGTGCAAAAGATAATTATGCTTTTAAGCACATCCTAAGTTGCGTTTTGACATAAAAGAATGCAAGTGTAAATGCAAGTGAGGCAAAGTAAGCAGAAACTGCACACAAGCTGTAGGGTGATGATTGCAACAAGCCTGGATGCTCAGAAATAAAAAAAAAGCCAGCAACACACAGAAAAAGCAGACATTGTAAGGGAGAATGTTAAAGAATTTAAAAATAACAGCTAACATCTCTCTCTTGCTCCCTCTCTCTCTCTCACATTACTCCCTAACAGGCTGTCCTGGATATTACACCATCAAAGCTGCAGCACGTGAGCACTCTCAACAGTATCCAACACAGCAAGCTACCACCGCCACAAAACTACACACCGCACACTTACTAAAAGCATTTCCTGTGGTTAAGACATTGGACTTCTGATTGGAAGGCCATGAGTTCAAATCCCAGCTGCCGAAGCCCTTAACCCTCAACTGCTCAGTTGTATAAATGAGATAAATCTAAGTGAATCTGGATAAGGGTGCATGCCAAATGCCGTAAATGTATGTTTTGGATGTTTTGGATTAAAAACATGCTGAAAAATCCAAACAGGAGCCCCTTGTTTCCAGATTTCCATTATGCTCATTATTCCAATCCCCTTATACTCAATGGAATCCTTAATGCTAGCTCCAACATCAGCACACATTGTCCACCATACTTCACAGTGGGAATGAGGTTCTTTTCTGTATAAGAATCCTTCTTATGCCAAACCCACTTCGAGTGTTTGTCTTTTTTTTGTCTCATCTGTCCAAAGGTGTTGGTTCCAGTCAAAGTTATAGTAGCCTCTAGAGAACTGCAGATGTTAACTTTTGTTTGCATTTAGATAAAATAAAGGGGTTCCTTCTGACATGCCTTTCAAATAGTTTATTAGCGTATAGGTGGTTTCTATTAGCGTTTTTCCACGGGACAGTGCACGGCTTCCTAATGCTGTTGATATTAAGTACCCAGGCTGAATTTGGTTACCCTTTTCGGCCAAGTGAGCTGAGCTGGGACATGCAAGTGCACATCAGTCACAGTCACATCAGTCTTTATTCATGTCTCTGAATGGAGTCACTTCTCTAAAAGCCCAAAAATCTTCAGTAGTAGGCTAGTGTAGTATTCTAAAAGTTTTTCAATCTTTTCAAAGATTGTTTTCGTTTCTTTTCTCTGGCAAATTTAAGAAACCAGCTATATAAATTTATGTGACTTAAAGGTTAGATTTTAATAGCATTGTATTTAGCTAATGAACAATAGATATTTTTATCCATCATTAACAAGGGTGCCAATAATTCTGGAGCTAACTGTAGGACCATACAGAAGATGTATGGCAACACAAGGAATCACTGATTTGAGATTTAAAAAATGGATTTTGGACACATGCATGGACATTTCCTTATATTTAAGTGAATGCTATACTTTGCAGATATCCTGCTGCACTTCTGTGCCTTTGTACATGTTAATCAGAGCATTCAGCACATGCAGCTCATTTATCACATGATTTAGGAAGCTCCACAAGGAAAAATCTTTTCCAGGAACTTTCATTAAATTGACTGGCTGTCCAAGTAGTTGATGCTATAAATAAAAGCAGTGCTAAATTACACAATCAGTGCAGTTAAGGTCACACTCAGATGAAGCAATTTCATTTCTGTATGTTAAAAGTCAATGACATGTTGTTGCAATAAAACTAAAGAATCAAAGCTATAAGAAAACTTGGACTGCTTTAATCAGAAAGGCAGGAACTTAATAATTATTCCAAATCACACAGTCAGTTATTGTGGCCTGTAAACTCAGTGTAGCCACAAGGGCAGAGGCATGCACGCTCGCTCGCACACACACACACACAGACACACACACACACACACACACACACAGACACACAGACACACACACAGCCCCGGGCAAAAGGAGGGAAGTGAATGTCATTCAATAAAACAGAATCTACAATTTCAGTTAATTATTTCAAGCATTATAAGAGTTTTGTATTTTTGATGTCATATAGGATTAAAGCTTAAAAATCTAAATTATGTAAAATAAATCTTCAATAGGAAAAATTAATCAGCAAAATAAAACAGAGTGCATACAGCCCTAAAGGTGCCATAAAAATAAATTTAAAACTTTTGAGTAGCCAAGACTGTGACATACAGGCACAGTGGATAGAAGCTTCTGGAACTCTTCTTTGTCAAGTGTTTGGCATTTAGTGATGAGAAGGCAAGATTCACGCACTACAGTCTTCAGAATGCAATGCAGCAGTTCATCATTCAGCCTACAGGAAAGCAAGCAAGATTAGCTAGTCATGGTCTAAGTACACCATTTTCATGGCATGAAAGTAACAGAAAGAAGTTATTTTCAGAGAAAACATGCAGCATTTACCTGTAGTGGTCATCATCCTCACTTCCAAAGCGGTTCTTCTGTAGCTGGTCGGCAAGGTTGTTGAGAATAATATCACGCAACTGGGACAGACCACTATTTCTCTCACCTTTAAGAGATAAAAATTTAATTAAAACAAATACAGTTAATTCTATAACTGATAGTAATCCCTCAAACCTGGAGCATGTGAAGATTTTTTTGGATAAATTGAACTGCTGCAAGTAATAGGAATTCAGAGTCAATCTAGGGTGGATTTGGCTGGAGTTTGGATTACCAAGGGAGTATCGACTGTAGCCAGAAACTAATGCTTGACAGCTTAGATACAAACTAAACTGGTGAACATTATTTTATGTAAACTTAACATCAAGACCTCCTGAAATTAAGTGCTTCCTCTTCCTTCAACAAGTAGTTGAAAAGGCAAGAGGACAGTGCAACCTGATAGGGAATGCAACAAAATACCACAAAGCCTCAAAGGGAGGGGCAAGAACAAAGAAAATCAAGAAAATCCATGTTACATGTGGGGAAATATATTTTTGGAAAGTTAGACTATCAGGTAAAGAAATACTGAAAACAAAACCAAAGAAAAATTAAAGTTGCAAACAGCATTTTCGGGGGCCAAGCACCCAGACACGGTGAGCCACACATTCACAGACATGCTACACTTGTTGCCTAAGCAATCACAGGAAAGCAGAGCCATAACGTTAGGTAAAGAGATTCACGAGTGGTTTGTAGTTTCACTCATATGTGTGTTTTAACCACGGACAGTGGTGGGATTGATTCACTGTCCGTAGGAGGAAAGGTCTAGACAAATGGGCAGCAGGATGGCATTGCTGCAGCATTGTTTAGACAGGTGTCAAGATGATGTGAGCCAAATTTGGAGGAGTAGCAACAAATGGCAGTTAGATGTTCGGCAGGAAGTACATTTGAATTTCAGATGTTGGTGTGCGATCACCTCTGCATACTCCAAGGAATTATATGAAAAATTAACTGTGAATTTACCACAAACTCTTCAAATAATAAGGAAAAAAATGAAAGTTGGCACACAAGGTGGCGCTGACACAAAACTTCTTAGTTACATTCAGGGTATGGTCCTGAAGATACTTACCAAGTTTCGTGATGATACATAGTTGCATTGCTGAGATACACCTTCACATCCTGTTTTTTGCATTTGCCAGCGCGTTACAGGAGAAGGGGCTTGAATATAAAAAATTTCTTCGATAACTTTTGTTCAGACAGGTCTCAAAATGATGTCAGCCAAATTTGGTGATTGGACAAACGCAAAAATGGCAGTTAGATGTAAGCATTTTTGGAATGTTATCATAATCACAAAATTTGTTGCATAGCCTCAGGTCATGGTCCTGAAGATGCCTACCAAGTTTTGTGTAGGCGTGCAAGGTTGTTGCTGAGATACAGCCTCACTTCCTGTTTGGAGGCTTCTCCATCAGATTCGTTGGGCCACTACGGGCAAACCCTGGACTATTAAAAATTCTTTTGAAAAGAAGACTTAAGGCTTAAGGTGAGGCTTACTCTGAAGAAGATGTGTGCCAAAATTTGGTGATGATTGGGGGAAAAAAATGTAGGAGGAGAATCAAAAAACTGTTTTTGACAAAATCCAAGATGGTGGAAAATCTAATTAGGGAGAAATTGACATCATAGGGTGCATTGAACTCGGCTCGACCCAGGAAATTCAGGGATGCCTGGTTTTTAAATTTTGGACACATGGTTCAAAAGATATAACCATAAATGTATTTACAAATTAGGCCCAAATTTGAAATAATGGTGGTGCTGGAGTGTTGGCAGCACTTGGCCCAAATTTGATCAGAATGTTCCTTAGACCCTCAGTGTGCCAAATTTCACAACTTTTTACCAGACGGTTCTATGGGCTGCCATAGACACCCTAGCCAGAAGAATAAGAAAACACAGAATAACAATAGGGTGCCTATGAACCTTCTGTGCTTAGCCCCCTAATAATAAGAAAACATAGAATAACAATAGGGTGCCTATGCACCTTTGGCTCTTGGCCCCCTAATAAAGTCAAAGAACAAAAACAAAAAAAAAGAAAAAAGAAAAAAAAATAAGACACAGACGACACAAAAAGAACATAGTTCCCCTGAGGAACAGTAGTAGCCTACAGACTACAGCACACAATTTACCAAAATATACAAGTTACCTGTACATTTAAAATGTATCCTAAAACAGGTCAAATGCACTAATCAGTGTGAAAATTGGTTGTTTGGACATTATGTGCTATGCTTCATATTACCTTCACTGGCAGATTAGCAGTGCAAGTTAACTGCACTAGCTACATACACTCACCAAAGGCACAAGCAATCTCTGCTGCTTTTTCCCAAGCTTTATGATGATTATTAATGTGTCTGTACACATTTAATGAGGTTATACAGTATATAGTATGTCAAGATTAAACCACGGTCATAAGTTTTTCTTCTATTTGCGTGCCTCAAACAGTAAATGGAAAAGTAACAAGTAGGAACTAAAGTTGTGTACAAGGAACTGAAAAATGTACCACACACACCAAATGATCAGTTGGATTTGCCACTTTACCATACCATACCTAATTTGCAGAGTTCAGACAATCTCAATTCACATGTCACTTGTTGCACTGTCACCATTTCGCTTGAGGCTACTGTTAAAACCTCAGCTCCACGTTGTGTGTACATTAAAAAATGAAAAGTAAATCTCTTTTTGTTGTCACCTGAGATCATTTTTTTGTTTAAAGAAGTTGGTGAGGACGACACATTTGTTATTTAGGCCCTGATAACTAAAAACACAGAATTGAAGGAGGGTGTACTTTCTTTTTCCCATGACTGTAAATGTAACCAATAATATTAACAAACAACAGACACGTACATATACACACGCGTATCCAGGCATCCCTGCTGGCTAACAGTTACAAGTTATAAAATATGGCAGACTTAGCTTTCGGGGCTGACAGTGCTATTACACATTCTTGCACAGTTTTATAGCCACTATGATGTTCCAGGGCACAACACATTTTATGTGCAGCATGGCTATGCACCGCCGTAAGGATATCTTCTATAGCAAACATCACAGAGCTAGCTTATGCACCCAAGGGATTCATAGGCTATCTCAATAATGATACCTGCTCTACATTAGGCCACAGTTCCTGTGTTTTTGATGCTTACACTGGCGCTCCTTCAGTCAGAATTGTCACAGCTAAACACACACTGTTCATTCCTAGTACTCTTTGGAATCAAGACAGCTCATAACAGCACAGTGTATGTTGCAGCAAAATGTATCGACCAAATGGTCAGAATCTTCTTGTCAGAACTACATTGCAGCCTCTCTCAAACAGACTCAAAATCTTAGAATCCACACTAATAGAATACCAAATATCATCTATCATTTTTGATTGGACTAACAAAATTAATATCATTCCTGCTTCACGCTGTCGCGAATTTGGGTGTATCTGATAAGTTGATTAGTGTGAATGATATCTTGATATGGTGGTTTGTAGTATGCTGTGGTTCTGGTGCCTTGGTATTTCTTAATTCCTTTTTATTCACAGAACAATAAACAAAACTTCTAACTGGCCCTGGAGGGTTCTTAAGTTTTTACTCAATGTCCCTGCTTCTCAGTTACAGTGAATATAAAAAGGCTACACACCCCTGGTAAAATTGCAGATTTTTGTAATGAGTAAAAAAAATAAATAAATAAAAAAATTAACCAAAATAAATCATTTCAGATCTTTTTCCATATTTAATGTGATATACAAGCAACAAAACAAATAGAAATGTTTTAGGAAAAAAGAAAACAAATAACTTACAATAACCTTGTTGTATAAGCGTGCACATCCTTTTATAATGGGGCATGTGCCTGTGCTCAGAATTAACCAAACCATTTAAATTCATGTTCGAAAGTAATTATCATACACCTGTCATCAATGAGGTGATTCTGATTAACCCCAAACAAAGATCAGCTGTTTCTGTAGGATTTTCCTGGCATTTTCTTGGTTGGACTTCTGAAGCCATGGTCCACAAAGAGCTTACAAAGCATGTACAGGATCTCATTTTCGAAAGGTATCGATCAGGAGAGGGACACAAAAGAATTTCCAAAACATCAGATATACCATGAAACACTATGAAGGTCATCATTAACAAGTAGAGAAAACTGACTAAAGGACACTTATCTGAAAGGCTGCCAAGAGACATACTGCAATGTTCAATAAGCTGTACAAAATATCTGGCAAGTACTGCTCACAATATCCCTTCATGTAACAATCATTTGACAACAAAATGTATTCTATGCTATGGGTTAAAGTTGCTAGATTGAAGCACTTTCTCACAAAAAAAATCTCCAAGCCCAAGAACCTCCAAGAGCTTTTTGAGCACAATTGTAAAAGACATGTTTGGCACAAAAACAAGACAGCTTATTGCCCAAAAAGCACCATACCCATGGTGAAGCATGGTGAGAGCATCATCATGCTATGGGGCTGCTTCTCTTCAGCTGGATCACAACCCAAAGCACAAGTCAACAAAGATTCATAAAAAGATGATCAATGTTTTGGAATGGCCCACTCAGAACTCAATTCTGAATCGTATGTAAAACCTGTTGAGAGGACTGTGCACAGATTTGATAGATCTTATCGAAAACAGTGAGTGCTATATTACTAGCAAAAGGTAATTTAACAAAGTATTAGTCAAAGGGTGTGCACCAGATTATTATACGTTTTTTCTTTTTATGCCTCCGCCACAGAGTGGTGAGAGGAGGCATTATGTTATTGGGTTGTGCATGTTCTCGTTAGCATGATATCTCAAGAATGAGTGGCTGAATGTTTGTAGGATTTATATGAAATTATCATTGTAACCAGCAGACGAACTGATTAAATTGGGGAATTGATCCAAACAAGGTCAAGGTGACAGCAAAGTCAATTGTCTGACATAGTCTTTTTTTCAATAGTTTCTGTCCTGTTTGAAGTTATTTTAATTTCTGGCATACAAACTAGTAACAAGAAGAAACCGTTGGTGTTGAATTGTGTTATGGGTATTCTAGTGACATCACATGCACAATAACTCCCAAAATAACTGAGGAGTTTTTAATAATCAATGAGGAGATTTGAGTGATGGGTAGTCTAGTGACGTCACATGATGTCGCATGCAGGGTGACCTCCAAAATAAGCAGAATCACAAATGTACTGCAACACAGGCATGTGACATATCAAAACGCTTTGCTGACTAAGGGGAACTGCGTTATGGGTATTCTAGTGACGTCACGTGCATGTCATGTTAACCCCCAAAATAAGTGGAATCACAAAACTACCGCAACATATACATGTGACATCAAAACGCTTGGCTCAATGAGGAGAACCGAGTTATGGGTGTTCTAGTGATGTCACCCCCAAGATAAGTGGAATAAAAGAACTACCATGACAGACATGTGACATATCAAAACGCTCAGCGCAATGAGGATAAGTGCATTATGGGTATTCTAATGACGTTCCCTGTATGCATTCTGACTGTTCTGAAAGCCTATTACATCAAAAACCCAAGTAAAATACAATCATTATGGCTACCGATGTACAGTTAGGTCCGGAAGTATTTGGACAATAAAGGAGTTTTTGTGATTTTGCCTTTATACACCACCACAATGGATTTGAAATAAAACAATCAAGATGTGATCGAAGTGTAGACTTTCAGCTTTATTTTAAGAGGTTCCACAAAAATATGGCATTTACCATTTAGGAACTACAGCTATTTTCAGGGGCTCAAAGGTATTTGGACAAAGTGACAATTGTAAATATAACCATAATTTTAATACTTGGATGGACATCAAGCTCATCTGGGTTTCCTCCCTGGAGATGCTTTGCCAGGCCTTCACTGCAGCCACCTTCAGTTGCTGCTTGTTTGTGGGTCTTTCTGCCTTCAGTCTTGTCTTCAGTAAGTGAAAAGCAGCTCTATTGGGTTGAGATCAGGCGACTGACTTGGCCATTGAAGAATATTCCATTTCTTTGCCTTCAAAAAGTCTTGAGTTTCTTTCGCAGTATGTTTAGGGTCATTATCCTTCTGCACTGTGAAGCGGCGTCCTATCAGTTTTGTAGCATTTGGCTGAATGTGAGCAGAGAGTAAAGCCCTATACACCTCAGAATTCATCTGGCTACTTCTGTCAGCAGTCACATCATCAATAAACACCAGTGAGCCCGTTCCATTGGCAGCCATACATGCCCATGCCATAACACTTCCTCCACCATGTTTGACTCATGATGTGGTATACTTTGGATCATGAGCTGTTCCTTTCTTTCACCATACTTTTCTCTTCCCATCATTCTGGTACAAGTTAATCTTGGTTTCATCAGTCCAAAGAATCTTATTCCAGAACATGGGAGGCTTTTTTAGATGTTTTCTGGCAAAGTCTAATCTGGCTTTCCTGTTCTTGAATGTTACCAGTGGTTTGCACC
>CM040998.1:4581009-4593984 GCA_022985145.1 Pangasius djambal
AGCCTTTCGATGTTGTTGAGCTCACCAGTGCTTTCTTTCTTTTTAAGAATGTACCCAACTGTTGATTTGGCCACACCTAAGGTTTTTGCTATCTCTCTTATAGATTTATGTTGTTTTTCAGCCTAATGATGGCCTCCTTCACTTGCATTGAGATCTCCTTGGACTTCATATTGGTAGCTCCAGTTGAACAGCTGCCAAATGCCAACTCAATACCTGATATCAACTCCAGACCTTTTATCTGCTTCATTTGTCTTGAAGTAATGAGGGAATGGACAGCACCTGGTCAATTAACTTCTTGTCAGTCAGTTGTCCAAATACCTTTGAGCCCCTGAAAATGGAAGTACTTTGCTGAAAATGACTGTAAATTCCTAAATGGTAAATGCCATATTTTTGTGGAGCCTCTTAAAATAAAGCTGAAAGTCTACACTTTGATCATTCATATATCTTGATTGTTTTGTTTCAAATCCACTGTGATGGAATATAAAGGCAAAAATCACAAAAACTCCATCACTGTCCAAATACTCCTGGACCTAACTGTAGGTCGAATTAGTTATGCTTCAACAAACGCGTATGTATACATGTAGCTCCCCCTACTGACCAGAATGTGCAGCTGCCTGTTGGTGTCGAATTTTGCACAGGAAAGCATCACTCATTTTTTTCAGAAAATGTAAATTCTAGTTATTATTCAGGATCAGATTTGGCACATAATTCATCCCACACTGTTTGTGCTACAGACATGAATGAAATCAACCAGCTTACTGAGAAGAGTTGTGCTATGACTTTTATAAGCGTTCGGACATACAAAATTCAAACAGCAGCCAAAAAAATTATAATAATAAATCGGCAAAAAACTCCCATATACTCACATGGACAAAATGTTCAGAGCCTGGCACCGAACATTCAAGATTTCAAAACTCACACACACCTGGCCTGAAGCTCGGTCAGTGTACCTGTAACAGAGACTCTCACTTCATCTATCTCTCTATAAATGCCACACACTTTCTCTAACCATCTCTCTATCAATCTACCAGTAGCACACACACACTCTCCATATTTCTTTCTATCAATCTACCTGTATCACTCTCTCTTGTAAAATTAGCTGTGTTTGCTAGTAAGCGAGCTAACCGCTGTGTGTGAATAATAAAATATATAGGTATTCTAGTGATGTCAACGGCACTACCGCAACACAGACATGTGATACATCGAATGCAGTTCAATGAGAAATGCATTATGGGTATTCTAATAACGTAACGTGCAGGTCACCCACTGAACTGAGTGTAATCATAAAACTAGTGGTGCATCATATCCATCAAATGATATCCATATGACATCAAAACGCTTTGCCCACTGAGGAGAATCGCATTATGGGCATTCTAGTGGCGTCACACGCATCACATGCACTTGGTCCACTAAACCTGGCTACTGGCTTATTACATGTAGTTCCCCCTACTGACCAGCATGTGCAGCGAAAAATTAGGTGTCGAATTTTGCATGGGTAAGCATCATTCACATTTTATTCAGAAAATGTAAATTCTACTTAGCATTACTCTTCTGAACAAAAATTTGGTGCGTAATTTGTCCCACACTGTTCGTGCTACGGATATGAATCAGGGCTCAAAGCGACCGGCTTACTGAGGAGAGGTGTGCCATGATTTTATAAGTGATCAGACTTACAATGTTCAAACAGCGGACAAATAAATCTGGCAAAAAAAATCCCATAGACTTACACAAATGGAATGATCATGAATTCAAACCCCAACTGTCAAAAAATTTTTACACAAACATAGAGCCTTAAGATCCTGAAACTGAGTGTAATCACAAAAATACTGGTACATCACATGCCACAAACGTGTGTACATAAATGTAGCTCCCCCTACTGGCTGGCATGTGCAGCTACATGTCAGTGTCGAATTTTGCATGGGCAAACACCACTCACATTTTCTTCAGAAAATGTAAATTCTAGTTTTTATTATTCTTCTGAAACTAAAATTTCCTCCTAGAGCTTTCAAGCTACATACATCACACTTCTAATTCATCAGAATTACGACTTTCCCGTTACGGAAGCTCAAAGTGGCCAAAATTCCCATCGGCTTCCACTGAAAATTGTTCTAACTGTTGTAACTCCTTCGTATTTCAAACTACTTCCATCAAACTCAGCACAGTCCTTCAAGCTGTTCAGCCTGATAATGTTATATTTTTGGTAACTGATCGGACTTACGGTTTTCCCGTAGCAGACAAATATCAAATATCCTAAAAACTCCTATAGACTTACATTGACAATGTTCAGAGTCTGGCTCGGAATGTTCAAGATTTCAAACTCCAACTGTCAAAACTCACACACACCTGCGTGTGCAAGACCCGAAGCCCCTCTTCTCTCCCACTCACTCGGTACCTGCAACAGAGACTCTCGCTTCATCCATCTCTAACAAGGCCACACACTCTCTCCATCCATCTATAAATCTACCAGTAGCCCCCCCACCCCCACCCCACACACACACACACACACACACACACACACACTCTCTCCATATTTCTATCAGTCTACCTGTATAACATTTTCACTCCTTCTGTCTTCTAATTAATAAGATTCTCTCAATCTATCTACTCATGTCACTCTCTCACTCCATCTGATTTTCTACTTGTATCACTCTGTCTCTTTCTACCAGTAACCATCTGTCTGTCTTTATGTCTGTCTTTCTTGTCGTCCTTCAAATTCCAGCTATCTTCAAGCTTATGAAACAGTGTCAAACTTTCAGACTGGTCAAGTCAACATAAAAGTTTGATGACAAACTTTACCCACCTAGTTTTTTCCATAAAATATTTCTAGTCGATCTGATATCATTTATCTTGGTTTCATTTTTCTTTTTTTTTTTACACAGAAACCTAACAGGGGTTTTAAAAGGGGTGTGTAGACTTTTTATATATACTGTACCTCCAAAATTCAGTTCCTTCAGTCAAATTCTAGTAGAATAATAAGGTTGTATGTACTAAAAACTCCAAGATTACCTTCAGTGAGGACAAGTTTTAACAAGTCATTCAGCTCCATCTCTCCCTGATACAAGATATTCAAGCCAAAGCTGTAAAACAGTAAAGAAACAGTAGTTAAAATAGAAATTCAAAAATGTTTTCTCCCTTTATTATAATCACACTAACCTTTTCATCAGCTGCTAAAGTATTACCAACACAAATAATGTGATCCCTGAATGGAAACAGAATATTTGTAAACGGCGCCAAGGCGTCATTGTGATCCGGTGCCATCAGTCCCTAGCGTGCTCTCTATATGCTTTAATACTTTGGGTTGCGTACCTTGGGACCTCTGGTGCAGATTGGGACCTCAGCTGCATTAGATGTGTAGTTGATAAAATGCTGATTCCCACCACAATGTGAATTGCACATTCCCACAATGCACATCGTCAAATTTTTTTGCATGGTTATGAAACGTTATGACGCATCATTACACCCCTACTGCCAAGACATTCAAAATTATTTTTTTAAACTTCCGATTCCCCCAATTGCCTTACAGCAGACATTACCACCATAATCATAAATCCACAATTAATTACCACCTTTACCACTAAAAGATTTGCAATCTCATTTTTCACTGACTATTATTAGAACTGTCTGAAAATAAAGAACAATGTTTTCAGAGAACATGTTTCTTTATATAATGTCTTTGTATGTACACTCACCATCCGCTTTAATAGGAACACCTGTACACATGCTTATGTATGCAGTCATCCAATCAGCCAATCATGTGGTAGCAGCACAATGCAAAAAACCATGCAAATACAGGTCAAGAACTTCCCTTAATGTTCACACCAAGCATCAGAATGGGGGAAAGTGTGATCTCTGTGACTGTAACAGTGGCATGGTTGTTGGTACCAGATGGGCTGGTTTGAGTGTTTCAGAAACTGCTGATCATCTGGTATTTTCAGACACAACAGTCTCTAGAGTTTACAATGAGTGAGCAACAGTTCTGTAGGTGGAAATGCCTTGTTGATACGAGAGGTCAGAGGAGAATGGCCAGATTGGTGGAGCTGCCAGGAAGTATATGGTAACTCATATAATCACTCTTTACAACCATCTTGAGCAGAAAAGCATCTCAGCATGCGCAAAACATTAAACCGTGAGGTGGATGGCTACAAAAACAGATCACATTGACCACACTGAGTTCCACTCCTGTCAGCCAAGAACAGGAGCCTGAGGCTATCATAGGCACAGGCTCACCCAAACCAGACAACTGAATAATTTTTTTCTAATCACCTGTCTTTTTTTTCCAGTCTTCATGGTTGCAAAGAGTGCTTATTTGAGTTACTATCGACTTCCTGTCAACTCAGACCACTCTGGTCATTGTCCTCTGATCTCTCTCATCAATAAGGTGTTTCAGCCCTCAGACCCTTTGCATACAGGATTTTTTGTTTGTTTTTCGCACCATTCTGTCTAAACTGTTGTGTGTGAAATTCCGTGGAGATCAGCAGTATCTGAAATATTCAAACCAGCCCAATCTGGCATCAACAACCATTCCATAGTTAAAGTCACACTTTTTCCCCCATTCTGATGTGTGAACTTTACCTGAAGCTCTTGACCTGTATCTGCATGATTTATGCGTTGTGCTGCTTCCATATGATTGGTTGATTGGACAACTGCATAAATAAGCAGGTTTATAGGTGTTCCTATTATAGTGAAGGATGAGTGTATAAAGCAGTGGTACCCACCAGCACAAGTAATCATCTCTTACACTCTCCATGAAGTTTGTATCATTGCAACCTCAGTTGTTTGCACTGTTTTTATAAAATAAAAACTTGAATAAAAGTGCCTGTCTAATGACTACCTATAAATTCAAGCTTAACTTACAAAAGCTAGACAAATGATTGTTTCTGTAATACATCTACTATTAACAGACTCATCATATTAACCAAATCAAATTTTAAATAGTTGCATTAATATTTCCTACCACACTGCAATAAGGACTTCATTATGTTGTTTCTGACCTGATTGCAAGGCAAACTTCTCTTTGGATTTCTGCCCCTATCTGATCAATAGGGGCCATGAGTAGTTGCCACAGAAGCAATCCAGAACGTCTTATACTTTCTCGGTTCTGCTCTGACTGGGGGTTAAAAAACCGAAACACCACCTGAAAGAACAAAAGAACAAAACAACTGACTTAGCTAAAATAATTTAGCTAGCTTATTTAGTATGTTCCATCAAGGACACAGTGCTTTTTTTCGAGGGCTGATTTATACTTCTGTATTGAAGTATTCATACTGGCACGTAACGTGTGCCTGTCCTCTAGTAGGACTTGTCACATGAACCACACCAGAATTTACTGAACTACACAGCAAAGAACAATGCTAGTTCCGTGCTTCACTGCAGGAATAATAAATAGAAGAGAACACAGGCACAATGTTGTTTTGAAAAGTAGTGGGAAAAAGAAACCTTGTAAAATTCTCACTGAAAGCAACTGAGTTGCTGTGGTTTACATCACCTACGTGTGTTTACTTGGAGTCTGTTAGAAGAAAAAAAAAGTAAAGTGTGCAATCTTGCAGAAATAAACTGTCCAATATAATGAACTGTTTAACGTGTTTTAACGGACTACACATTCAGAAAAGTTTCGGAGCACAAGCTCGTCTATAGACAGAAAATTTTGTATGTGATATGGAAAAATTTTATTTTTTTAGCATTTATTGTTTAGCATTCATTGTTTATACGTCAGATGTACAGTATTACTCTGAATCATACAATATTAACCTGAATTTGATTAAACCCGCAGAAATGTCAATGTATGCAACAGACACCCCTCTCCGCCAAACAATCATCGTTCGCCCGACACAAAGCACCACAGATACACCCGCTAACGCAAAGTTAGCTCATGGGAGGACTGTGTGCTAGCACTCTCGCAGCTCTGCCTGCCATGTGTACGCATGATACCCAAACCCATGTTCTTTGTATCTGCATTGCGATACAAAGACACGAATACACGTTAACCCAGAAGCATAAATCAGCCTTTATACAGCATGCCAGCTACACATTTTAAATAAATCTATAATTCCTTTATTCAGTTTATTTGTACTTAAAAAAAACCTAAGAGCTTTCATAAAAAATATAAAAAAAGTTAAGTAGCACCTGAAAGACCACAAGGATGCAGCGGATGATACAGATGTCAGAATTCACCATGGCCTTTTCCATTATGTCACAGATGGCACTAAAGTGGCAGGCTTCCATTGGTTGTTGTTTGTTTAGGAAGGAGCTTAGAGGTGAGCTGCCGCTAGCAGCCAACAGGTTCTGCTGGTGGATGCACATGGCACCAACATGGTGTAGCAGCTGACTAATTACTTCATTCATCTCCACCATCTCTTCTATGGATAAATACACATACAAGTCTCCAAATAACTTTCTCTTTAACATTTTTTTTCCTAATTAACTTTTTACACAAACATGCAAAATAGTCTATACATATAGCTTCTCACACGAAATTGATACTAAATCTAAAAATTTTTAAAAATGCATTCGCATTCAGCACTTTTAACAACAGGCACTGTCACAAGGCAGCTTTTACAGAGATCTGGGAACAAGTTTCTAGTAAGTAGGCCAAGGGCAACCGTTACAGGATAGAGAGGTGGAGTAAAAAAAAAAAAATACAGCATTACATCATTAGCACGCTTGGTCAAATATAATGCAAAAACCAAACAAATATATGAAAATAAAACTACAATGGGCAATAGTAGGAGGCTTTTTTCTTAGAAACATTCTACATTGTAATTCCAGATGTAATGTATGTGTGTAATATATGTTCACCTATGAAATAAACACACTTAATATGAAATGCCATTTCAAAGTCACACAAAATGTTAATGTGGCCCAGGTAGAATTCAAGTTCAAGCCTAAATGACAAAAGCTAGACAAATTATTGCTTCTATTATACATCTACTATTAACAGTCATCATACTGTGTTAACCAAATCAAATGATTTCCATATCAAATTTCTAATACTTGCATTAATATTTCCTGCCACCTGCAATATGTTGTTTCGGACCTGATGGCAAGGAAAACTTCTCTTTAGATTTCTGCCCCTATCTGATCAATACGGGCCATGAGTAGTTGCCACAGAAGCAATCCTGAATGTCTTGACCTGTATCTGCATGATTTTATGCATTGTGCTGCTGCCAAATGATTGGCTGATTGGATAACTGCAAAAAATGAGCAGGTGTATAGGTGTTCCTATTAAAGTGTTTGTAATAATAACACGAAATAAGTAATAATTAAACGAAAAAAATAATAAAATAATTATATGAAATTTAAATATATATTTATAACTCCTGAATAAAGTTATAATTTTGAATCTATAAATGTAAATATTGAATATATAAACGTAAATCAGAATATATATTTATAATTCTGAATATATAACTGTAAATCGTAACACATATTTATAAATACCGAATATATAGTTATAACTAAATATATAAATGTAAATTGTGAATATGGAAATGTAAATCAGAATATATAGTTATAACTCAGAATATATACATGCAAATTGGAATATATATCTATACTGTGATGCAGTGTGTGTTCTGACACCATTCGATCATAGCTGGCATTAACGTTTTTAGCAATTTGTGCTACAGTAGTGCTTCTGTAGGATCAGACTAGATGGGCTAGCCTTCGCTCCCCACACACATCAATGAGCCTTGGGCACCCATGACACTGTCCTCTGCATACCGGGTACACCCCACAAGACCTGCCATTTTGGAGATGCTCTGACCCAGTCATCTAGCCATAACAATTTGGCCCTTGTCAAAGTCGCTCAGATCCTTACGCTTGCCCATTTTTCCTGCTTCCAACACATCAACTTCGAGAACTGACTGCTCACTTGCTGCCTAATATATATACTTGCTGCCAGTGCCAGGGACAGGTGCCATTGTAATGAGATAATCGTTGTTATTCACTTCACCTGACAGTGGCTTTAATGTTATAGCTGATCTATATCTCACATGGATATTGCAGATTTGTACCTTCTAAGAGTTTCTGTCATGTGGTCATCCCAGAACTCTTATTCGCAATATGCTCATACTGAACACTTTTTCTACATAAACCTGGTACTGTTTCCATTTACTCTTCTACAACTATATACTGCAATGATCCCACCATCACCCAGAAGAGGATGGGTCCCCTTTGGAGTCCTCTTGCTGACCGTGCTATACACATAAAACCGAATTGAAATTGAACTGTATTTCTATAATCGTGATGCCAAGTCCCATATTATCATTATAGAGAAAGTTGCACTGATCTATAAGCAAACACATACATGCACACACACTACCTGAAATTCTCATTTTCAGATACCCTAGCCCTAAAACTAGGGGTATTAATGACTATGAGGTGGTACTTAAAAAAAAAAAAAAAAAAAAAATGCAGTTTAGCACACAAAATTTTATAACAACAAAACATTTCAGGGAGACGTTCTCGGGTACGTAAGCAAAGTGCATAAAGCCTCAGTTCATAAGGGACGTAGATGTGTAATGATATTAAAGGTGGACCGAAATGTTGCAAAAGGCTTTGAACTGTGATCTGTAATTTAGTCACATAGAACAACTAATCCTATGCTGCAAAGCATTGCTCTCAATCTATTTTGTTTTACCTTTAGGCTTTCTGATGACATGGCTGAAGCCAAGCCGATCACACAAATGATGAAAAGCTTGGTTGCCTGGGTTTGACCACTGATCCATGTAATCACAAGAGCATGTCCAGATCAAGTTGTTAAGAGCATCATAGCAGGCCCCTGGTGCATTATGAGCAAAACCAGAAACAATTAAATGAATTATTGAGCTCTCCATAAGTGTCACAGTGTAGCATTCTGGTAATCAAGACAATACACTTAGACTAACAAGAATGCAGATAACTCCATACATATGATTCATGAATTCTGCCCACAATCAAATAAAAATGCACATTGAGCAACACAGTAAAAAAAAAAATCATATTGTGGTAATATTGTTTTGTCAAAACACTGACAAAGCAGACACATGATAATTAAGTACAACGTTTACATACCTAGCCCTGCTACTTGAGCACCACGACCTAGAGAGCTGCCAGGTGCATCAATCAGGTCTGCACGACTGACGAACTGACCATCATTCAAGTTAAACACCAGATTAGAGGTCAGAACTTCAGAATCGAGAGAGAGAGAGAGAGAGAGAGAGAGAGAGAGTGTAAATAAAAAAAACATGCAAGCAAAAAGGAAAGAAACATTAAAACTATTGCCACTTTGGATAGCATACAACATTCCACCACACTGCTAATAATTACAATATTTTAGCATTATTGGCCTGTGGTCTTAAAATTTGATCAGACATCTGAAGTCTCTTACTCTTAAGGGAAGAAAGGCCACTGGATCCACCAAAAAGTGAGCGAGTCGCAGAACTTCCAGCTACACCAGGAGGGGAAGCCAGCATTACCAGGTAGGTCCCACAGACATACATGGGTGTTTTCCTCAAAGTCTTAAGAGGAAGACCGCAGCTAGCATTTACTACTAGAAAGAAAGGGAACAATAGATTGGTGCAAAAATGCTCTTTTAACTAATCACTGTCACTACATCTTTAATTCTATTTAATTTTTTTAATCTTTAATATTTAATATCTGTACACATACTGTACAGAGAAACCAACCACAGAATGTCAGCACAATCACTCCAATTACGGCATGATGCTGGCCAAAGACTTGGCAGGAATTTCACTGTTAAACGTTCACTGATCCTATAATAATTATGTGGACACCTGAATATTGGGCATCCCATTCCAAAACCATGGGCATTAAAACTGAGTTGTTCCCTTTTGCTTCTATAATAGCCTCCATTATTCTAGGACGACTTTCCACTAGATTTTGGACCATGACTTGGGTGATTTGCCCATTTAGCCACAAGAGCACAAACAGTTGGAAATTGATGTCCAGCAAGCAGGCCTGTAATAGCATGAATGAGCAGTTGTACATGTGTTCCTATGAAAGTGGTCGGTGAGTGTATAACTAATATCACCTACTTCTTATGTAGTTCAGTATAAAGAAGATTCCTTAGGAGATAGAATAGCAATCACAGTTGTTGGGAGGAAGTTGAAATGCGCACAAAAAAAAATAAAATAATAACCCTAACCTTTTCAAAATCAACCAAAAAACACAGAGTGCTCAGAAAAAATAATCAGTCACCCTAGATATCACTTTAATACCAGACACAGTAACCATGCCACTTCTGAACTTACTGCAAAACAATTATATTATGTAGCTTTTTATATTAGCTATACATGGCACAGCTTCAAGTGTTCTTATCTTATTTTGCAACTCACTCCATACCCCTTGAAATGAGTGGGCTCAGAAAATATTCAGACCCCTTCAGTTTTTGCACATTTAATTATTATAAATTTAATTTAAAATTGGTTAATTTTACTATTTTGCCATTAGTCTATATTCAGTAACCCTTAGTGACAAAGCAAAAACAAGTGGGTAGAAATTTGTGCAAATTTTTAAAACTCACAAACTTAAATCTCTAATCTCTAAATCACAAAAACTTAAATTAGAAAAGTACCAGAATCCTTTTTTCAGTATTTTGTAGAACCACCTTTGGCAGTAATTACAGTTTCAAGTCTTCTTGTGTAGGTTTCTACAAGGTTTGCACACCTGGTTTTCTGGTGTCTGTGAACTGTCATCTTCAGAGCTCTCCATAGATATACTACAGGGCTCATGTCTAGGCTTTAGAGCCACTCAAGGACTCTGAGCCTTGTGCCAAAGCCACTTCAGTGCGGTCGTGGCTTCAGGTTGTTTTTGTGCTGAAAAGTGAAACATTGCCTCAGTCTGTGGTTATATGCTCTCTGAAGCAGGTTTTCTTCAAAGACTTCTCTGTATTTACCTGCATTTGTCCATACTTCAGTTCTGATTAGTTTACCTGGCCACTGGTAGGTCTACAGAGAGTTTGCTGGACTTCATGTCTTGGCTTTTGGTCATGCACTGTGAATTGTGGGACCCTATACACAGGTGTGTGCCTTTCTAAATCATGTCCAATCAAATGAATTTGCTAGGTGAATTTCAGTCAAGTTCTAGAGACATCCCAACATAATGAAAGCAATCATCATGTACCTAAGCTCAATTTGGCATGCCTTTAGCAAAGGGTCTGAATTCTTACCTAAATGAGAGATTTTAGTTTTTGATTTTTAATAAATTTGCAAACGTTTCTAAAAATTGCATTGGAATTATGGGTTATTGTATGTAGATGGCAAAGCTTTAATTAAAAAAAAAAAAATAAATAAAAAAAAAAAAATCTATTTAATCCATTTTAAATTACGTCTAATAACACAACAAAACATACAAAAACTGAAGCAGTCTGAATACTTTACAAACACACTGAATATACAAAAGATACCTGTACAGTGTTTTCGAATTGCGGATTGTATAAAAACAAAAATGCAAAGAAACTTTCAATTTTGTCATTCCAGTCCTCTTTTCCACCACTTTCCTCAGGTTGTTTATGTTACTGGGGAGACTTCATGGACCCCCCCAAAAAAAAATAACTGCCAAAGTTTTTACAAAACTGCCTTCCATTGGACTTATGGACACATTATCATGTGTGAATTTACCAGTTTGCTCCTCTTTGACAGGGTTTGTGATGGTGGAGCCAGTGAGGGCAGCAAGCGTGGCCGAGTGAGAGGTGCGGAAACGAGACATGCGGCTCATCAGCAGCTCATTCAGACATTTTGATGACTCCCCCTCTTTCCGTGACAAGATCACTCGCTCCCGGACAGCACTGGCTTTGCACAGCCCGGACTCAGTCTTGGGGAAAGATAAACGGGAATTATTATTCATGCCATTCATGCCAATAAGCATGTGGGACTAATATTGAATATTATTTCACTATATAGGAATATTCTGATTTGCCCATTACTAGCTCTGAACATTTCTGAACATAAATTAGATTCTCTTACACACACAGATGGGTGACAAATGAAACGAAAACAACATAAAGCGCATTAATGAGGTGTTGGAACACCACAAGCCACCAAAACAGTTTCACAGTACAGATTTGACAAATCTCTGGAACTGTACTGGAGGGATGAACAGCATTCCTCCATTCTTCTCAGCTGGTGTTCTGATGGTGGTGATGAACGCTGTCCAACATGTTCCTCCAAAATCCCCCACAGTTTTTCATCTGATGACTATGAATGCCATAGCATTTGATCTGCATTATTTTCATACTCATCAAACCATTCGGTGAGTACTTGTTTCCTGTAGATAGTGGCCTTGCCATCTTGGAAGAGACCACCCACATCAGGATAGACATGTTTTATCACAGGATAAAGATAGTCAGTCAGGAGAACTTTTGTAACTTCCTTGGAGAGGCAATAAATTTATGGCGAAAAAACCTGAGCTGCATGTTTGGTACTGGGGGCTGATCACATGGATGTGGCTATTGTGAGTCACAGTCATAGCACCACCAACCGTCAGCAGGAAGACATTGCAATAATCCTCTTATATTTACCCAACTCCCCTCAAACTTGGTCAGAATAATAACTAGATATAGGTGATGTAAAACTGTGAAAGTATTTTTGAAATCATAAATAGTATTGCCATGGTAACGCATCAACCATTAGTAATCTTTTCGGGTGTTTTTGAGGTTCTTAGCAAGCATAAAATTTCACGCATGTCGGCACACACATCAGAGTTGTCGACTGACAGGCGTAGGCAAAAGCTAAGACATGGGAGTGGAGGGGGGGCTCTGTAGTGCCCCCTTTCTACTAAAGTGGTAGGGTCAGTTTTACCTATAGTCACCCAACTCTGTACATATACTGTCCTCATCAAGCCAGACAACTTTCAAAACGACAGTCATTAGCTCCGCCCAACAGGAAGCAGGTCATTTTGGAATTAATGCAGATTTTTTTGAAAAGCTTTTTTTTTTTTTTTTTTTTTAAAAAGACATCTTCTATATAGCTATAATTA
>CM040998.1:4603872-4631455 GCA_022985145.1 Pangasius djambal
CCCCCCCCCCCCCCCCCCCGACTTACAATAACCTAGGGTGTGCACACTTAGGTTGGTCTAACTTTTTTTATTTTTTCTATTTTTCCCTCCAAAATTGTAATTGTAATGATTGTAATTTCACTTTGAGAGTGGAAAAAGTTCTGACATGATTAATCTTAGTTTCATTTTTTACTTCAAAAAACCCTGCCATTTTAACAGGGGTGTTTAGACTTTTTATATCCACTGTACATTACCTTACATAATTTTAAAACACATCTCCTAATAAGCTGTAAATCAAAACTTCCATCATCAGACGTCCATCATTTTGTTGTCCAGTGCAATTAATAGGACAACAAAACCATAAGCTGCCAACACAACCACTATAATTAATATTATTATTAGAACAGTACAATACTCTACCAACACAAAAGCCACTATTACTGGGTAGGTCCTCCCTTTGCTCTCAAAACAGACTCAATTCTTTGTGGCATGGATTCAAGAAGATCATTCTTTTGAGATTCTGGTCCAGATTGTTGATAGGATTGCATCATGCAATTCCTGCAGATTTTTCATGTGTACTTTCATACTGTGAACCTCCCTTTCTACCACATCCCAAAGGTGTTATACTGGATTCAGATCCAGCAACTGGGAAGGCCACTGAAGAACAGTGAACTCATTGGCATGTTCATGAAACCACCTTGAGACGACTTTTGCTTTGTGACATGGTGCATTATTGTGCTGGAAGTAGCCATTAGAAGATGGGTAAAATGTGGCCATGAAGGGATGCACATGGTCAGCAACAATACTCAAATAGACTGTGTCATTCAAGCGATGATTGAGTGAAGTGTGTCAAGAAAACATTCCCCAAACCATTACAACACCTCCACCAACCAGGACTGTAGACACAAGCAGGTTGGGTCCATGACTTCATGCTGTTGGCAAATTCTGACCCTACCATCTCTGTCTCTCAGCAGAAACCGAGATTCATCAGACCAGGCTATGTTTTTCCTGTCTTCAACTGTCCAGTTTTGGTGAGTCTGCACGCAGTGCAGCCTCAGCTTTCTGTTCTTGGCTGTCAGAAGTGGAACCCAACGTGGTCTCCTGCTGTTGTAGCCCATCTGCCTCAAGGTACGACATATACATTCTGAGATGCTTTTCTACTCACCACAATTGTACAGAGTGGTTTTCTGAGTTACTGTAACCTCTCTCATCAACAAGGCATTTCCGTCCACAGAACTGCCGCTCACTGGACATTTTTTCTTTATGGCACCATTCTGAGTAAACTCTAGAGCCTGTTGTGTGTGAAAAGGAGATCCCAGGAGATCAGCAGTTATAGAAATATTCAAACCAGCCCATCTGGCACCAACAATCATGCCACAATCAAAATCATTGAGATCACATTTTTCCCCATTTTGATGGTTGATGTGAACATTACCCAAATCTGCTGGCCCGTATCCACCTGATTTTATGCAATGCACTGCTGCCACATGATTGGCTGATTAGATAATTGCATTAATGAGTAGGTATAAAGGTGTTCCTAATAAAGTGATCAGTGAGTGTGTTATATTAGGCTAAATAAAATAATTTTTCTTTGGTGATGTATTTAATAAAATTACATTTTAAAAACATTTCATTCAAAATTATGGGTTATAGATTTGAGACTGATAATCAGAACTGCACAATATCAATAAAAAAATGCAATGTGCGATAAATTTGTAGGATGATGTGAAAGATATCGGATGTGTTAAAGCAGAGACTAACAGGCTTAATATTAAATTTTCCAATTTATTTTAAAAACAATGGGCCTTTTTTGTCAATCTGGATACAAACGGATTTATGCGTAAATCATTCGTAGGAACATTTACAGAATAAATTTAGCATTCATGAAAATTCTCTAAGTTCGCAAAAAATGTTCATATCCTACTCATGCTCCTGAGTGTGTGTAAATGTGTGCATAAGAATTAGTACTAACTAATGTAAACCTTGATTGATCAGTTTCAAATCATTTAATTTGTGGCGAGTTGCTGCACTTTTACATACAGAATAGCGTAATCGATTTAAAGTCAGGTTTAAACTGCTTATTTATTTCAATTACACCCACAAATTTAACAGAGACTTTGTGAAACCCAGTCTTTTCATATTAATGGCATTAACTAAAGAAATATTAAATATGAAATAATAAAGAAAGCAAGTCAAAACAAATCCAAAAATAAGACCAGTCATTGGATCAAGATGAAATAGGGCTGTATAAAAGGAGGAAGTGCTGTAATGGCTTACATGGTGTGTAAGTCTGTACCGTTTGCCATGGCATCTTCTTTAACTGCTGTGCAACACTTTATTGGAGCCAGCACTAAGTGAGCTGGCTCCTAAATACAGATTTCTGTCAATTAGGCCAAAAGTGAGGCATCCAGAATTTGGGTCAGTAAAAACATTTTAGATTTTCCAACAAAAAATAAATGTTACAGAAGAATGTTTGTAGGTCAGTGAAGAAAATAACGTATTACGTAACACCACTTTTCAGACAAAATATGAACGCTGGCCGTCAGGCATAAGATGATGTTTTCAGAGTGTTCAAACTCAGCATTCAGCCAATCTCAGTGGTCTGACACACTAATTTTTGAGATTTGTATTTAGAGTTCTGATTTTTTTTTTTTTTTTTAAATCTCAAAACCATTACCTGTAATTTTGAATTTTATGTTCAAAATTACAAATTACAGATCCAATACAAATCTTACCCCTAATTTTAAACAAAGAAAAAACACTGATAAAATTGTAAATTTATTTAATACACACCAAAGAAAAAAAAATATTTAATGTGTTGTATAAATAATTTTAACACACAAAATTCATATTCATATAGTTTTGTTAGCTTCCAAGTTTCCCTACAAAGTTTCTCATGTTTTGGCCTAAACTCTAGATCCGAGGAGTGTACCATGAAGCAGGACTGCAGGGGTAACGAGTTAACTTTGGCTAAGACTCTGGCTAAGTGACTCTACATGCCTAAACTGCTCTGGGACAGGTTAAGTTGAAGTTGACCACACTGAGCATGTATAAAGCCTGCCTCCTGTCCAGTCAGAGAGCTAGAAAGTATGATTGTGTCACTTTTCCCGTGGAGCTCACCACTCGTATTATGTGGTGAGGGTTTTCTGATTCTTCTGTAGCCTATTAGAGTTTCTCAGATTAATCGCAGCATTGGACTGCACACACATCACTATTAGAGCATCCCTGTGGGTGCATGAATATAGAACCCCAGAAGACCTTTTCCCCCTTCCATTGTTCTCAAGTCACTCTTCAATTATTTAAGACTGTTAAGTGTGGACCCAGCCAAGGCATGCGTATAAGCACAATTAGGAAGGAGAGACTCCCAGATTTGGTGCATAATTTACCTATTATTTCTTTATCTTTCTCTTTTAAATTTTTATTGGCAACTAGTAATAAGCTTTTCCCTCTCTAAATCATGCGATTTGAGAGAGTTTTTGTCTTAAGTTTAGCCACGGGACTTCTGTTTTCAACTCTCAGAGTGACCGGCGCGCAGCAACACGGTGCCGGCTCTTTTGTTTACACCAGAGATCAGCTGATCGCACTGCAACCGGCCGGCATTTTTGATTCAACTTTGTATCGGACCTTAAACATCCCTGATGAGATACGAATGAGGACAGTGAGAGGATGCAGAGGAGGAAGAAAACGGCAGAGAGGAAAAGTTGAGCGGAGCCAAGCAGTGTGCAAAGAGAAGGCGAGGAAATATAAACCGTATCTCCCGTCTCTCATTATGGGTAATGTGAGGTCGCCGGACAATAAGATGGACGAGCTGACAGCTCTAGTAAGAAGGGAGAACATCTTTTGAGAATGCAGTCTGATGTGTTTTACGGAGACTTGGCTACATGATGGCATACCCGATTCCAGCATTAATATAGACGGCGTCAGTGCAGTGTGGGGAGACCGGAGACGAGAGGAGTGCGGTAAGAGGAGAGGAGGACGACTGGCTGTTTATATTAACAACATGTGGTGCTATCCGGGTCACGTAACTATGAAAGAGCGTGTTTGCAACCCCGACATTGAACTTTTAGCTGTAGGGCTTCGCCCATACTACATGCCCAGGGAGTTCTCTCACGCCATTTTAATCGCCGTCTATATTCCTCCATCCGCTAATGCTGCGGGAGCATGTGATCTCATACTCTCAGTCACTGCCAGGAACCACCCAGCGCCTTGTACCTCATCTCCGGAGACTTCAATCAAGCGTCCCTCACGAAAACACTTCCCACCTTCACTCAGTATGTGGATTGTCACACCAGAGGTGTCAGGACCCTAGACTTGATGTATTCAAATGTTAAAGTGGCCTACAGCTCTTCAGCCCTCCCCCCGCTAGGCAGGTCAGATCACAAACTGATCCATCTCCTTCCAACATACAAACCCCTGGTTCAGAGGCAACCTGCTACTGTCAGGAAGGTGAGGAAATGGTCTGAAGAAGCCAATGCTGCCCTGCAGGAGTGCTTTGAGTCTACAAACTGGGAGGTGCTCTGTGAGCCACAGGGCGAGGACATTGACCAACTGACTGACTGCATCACGGAATATATCAATGTCTGTGTCGACATCTGCATGCCCCTGAAAACTATCCATTGCTTCCCTAACAATAAACCCTGGGTCACCAAGGACATTAAAGCTGCTCTCAATGATAAAAAGAGGGCTTTTAGGTCTAGTGATAGGGAGGAAGCTAAGAGGGCTCAAAGACTGCTTTCTGTCAAGATAAGAGAGAGGAAGGAAAAGTACAGGAGGAAAATGGAAAATAGCCTGCAACAAAATAACTTGAGGGAGGTGTGGAGAGGCATGAGGACCATCACTGGCTACAAGACCGGCAGCCAGGTGTTGGAGGACAATACAGACCTTGCTAATGGGCTTAAACTTTTCTTCAATAGATTTGAGGTGAAGTCTCAAATGCACCCCTCCTACAGCTTCACTACACATTCACCAGTCCATCCCCCTCACGTAGTGGCCACTACACCAGTTTGCTCTGGAACCATCACCATCTCAGAGGATCAAGTAAGAAGGGAATTGAGCAGGCTTAGCCCCACAAAGGCTGCGGGCCCTGATGGAATCAGCCCAAGAATACTGAAAGTCTGTGCCCAGCAACTTTGTGGTGTGCTACAATACATCTTTAACCTGAGCCTACAGCTGGAGAGGGTCCCGTTGCTATGGAAAACATCTTGCTTAGTGCCGGTACCAAAAGTAGCACGACCCTGTGTCCCCAGTGACTACAGGCCAGTAGCGCTGACCTCTCACCTAATGAAAGCTTTTGAGAGACTGATCCTCAGATCGATTCAGCCCATTGTCAAACCCTTCCTGGATCCGTTACTGTTTGCCTACCAGCCTCAACTTGGAGTGGATGATGCCATCATCCACCTGCTCCATCGAACCTATACTCACCTAGAGAAACCTGGGAGCTCTGTGAGGTTTATGTTTTTTGACTTCTCTAGCGCCTTTAACACCATCAGGCCCACCCTACTGGAGGAGAAATTGAAGAACATGCAGGTGTACACTCCTCTGGTCTCTTGGATTATGGACTACCTCACTGGCCGTCCCCAGTACGTCCGCATACAGAACTGTGTGTCCAACGCTGTGATCTGCAGCACCAGTGCTCCTCAGGGAACAGTTCTTTCTCCCTTCCTCTTTACCCTGTATACATCTGATTTTAGTTACAACTCTGAATCCTGCCACCTTCAGAAGTTCTCTGATGACTCTGTGGTTGTTGGATGCATTCAGGGTGGAGACACCTCAGAATATCAGATGGTAGTGGACAACTTTGTTATCTGGTGTGAGCTCAATCACCTACAGCTCAATGTCAGGAAAACAAAGGAACTTTAAAGGACTTTAGAAAATCCAGGACCCCCGTCACTCCTTTGTTTGTCCACGGTGAGGAAGTTGAGATTGTTGCGGATTACAAATACCTGGGAGTCCATATAGACAACAAACTGGACTGGTCATCAAACTCAAAAGCACTATTCAAGAAAGGCCAGAGCAGGCTGTATTTTCTGAGGAGGCTCAGGTCTTTCAATGTCTGCAACAACATGCTGCAGATGTTCTATGAGTCTGTGGTGTCTAGTGTCATTTTCTATGCAGTGGTCTGTTCGGGAAGTAGCATGAAGGTGACAGAAATAAACTGGACAAACTAATCAAGAGGGCTAGCTCTGTACTTGGCATGGAGCTGGACCCTGTTCACGTTGTGGCTGAGAGAAGGATGTTGTCAAAACTTCACACAATCCTGGACAACCCTTCTCACTCACTCACTACACAGTGTGCTGGTCGACCAGAGGAGTACTTTCAGCCAGAGACTGATCACTGCCAAGTGTTCCACTGGGCGCTTCAGAAGATCCTTTATCCCTGTGGCCATCAGGCTGTACATCTCCTCTCTATAAGTGCTGGGACTTTCATGTGTAATGCATATGCAATACATGTTCAATTCATGTGCAATAAGGAACTTTAATGTGCAATACAAATTTATTAATACTTAGATTAGTGTGCAATATAGACTACATACTCGACTGTACTTAATTACCGTTACCACACTGGACTTATCATACTCAACATTTACATCATTATGGGTATGTTTCACTACGCATTTTTAATTTATTGATTTACTTTTTTATATACTGTATAGGTATAAATTTAGTTTATTTTTTATTTTCTTCTTTCTTTCCTTTCTTTCTTTCTTCTTGACAGCAACTGTAACATGGCAAAGCAATTTGCCCCTGGGATTAATAAAGTTCTTTGAATCTTGAATAGGAAAGGCTATATTAAGATATTAAGATTATGTATGTTAAAGTACATTTCAACCTGGCAATACTATACCATTTTTCAATAATCCAGCTATTCAATTTACAGTTTGCATAGCTGGATTATTGAAAAATGGTATAGTATTTGAGTTTAAATTGCAGGAGGTTATACTTATGTCTCTTTCTAGGGTTCTTCTGTGTAGCACCATTACATTAAAAAATACCTACACCTGGGAGATGTTCAAATGCTCAATAATTCAGATTTTTTAAAATATTGATTAACTCTGAGGAAACCCTGCTATGCCTACAGGTTGGGAGGAAGTTTGTTGCTGTACACCTCATGGATTAAGCAGGAAAAACAATATTGCTACGAGAGATTTGAACTTACAAGACTTTATTGTAGAACACTTGCAATTTCATGTGAAAGCAGTGAACGAGTATAACCCACAAAGACCTCTCAGAGCACACAGATTGTATCATGATTATCATCTTTGACCCCACCACTTTGGGGAATCTGTAATATGTTCAAAGTTGCCTACATTCAATGTATCAAATGCATTAAACAAAGAGAAAAAACATGACTTGGTAATGTTTATACAACTATTAAACATTTTATTGTATCATAATTATTCTATTCTACTTCTACAAAATACTTTGATATACTGAAGCCACCTGAGTCAGAAGAGGTAATTCAGAGGTATGGTCCTCCATTAAAGGGCCAATTCTTTAACCAGTGTATAATCTGGAGGGAGGAATGCCCACCATCATTTTTTTAATTCTCTTTCCTATTAGTTGTAAGAAATATCACCAGAGCACTTTGTCATAGGCACAACAAACAGACAAAGAAGAGAGTATATGGACAACTTGTAAACAAGTAGCTTAAGAGTTACTATTAGTTACCATTAGGTATAATATTTTTATAGTTTTTCTTTATCTGCTGCCAAGACTGCCTAACACAGTTGGGATTGCAGCCACAACTATTAATGACAATTTACTGCTAGTTATTTTATTTGCAATCATAGCTACTTTAATTACCATGTGAATTAAAATAAAATGCTAAGTTATCTGTTATAACTTAGGCATTTACAAAGTCAGCTGTTTTTTTTCCCGCGTGCCTTGGCAGCAGCGACAGCATTGCTTTTCGCCATTATTATGTATCTGAATTCTTTAAAGGAAGCCATTATAATACAGGGTGTCCCAAAAGTTTCCATACATAGAGGAAATTAAGAATTTTTTAGCAAAATGTCTTACAAAATCTTTCATACTTAATTTTTATATATATATATATATATATATATATATATATATATATATATATATATATATATATATATATATATATATTTATTTATTTTTTCAGATAGCCTTTAAAAATGCCTTTGATAAAAGAAGAATGTATTGAAATTATTCTCATGGCTGGATCAGGAAGCTGTCGCAAGGTTCCGATGGACATGCAATTACATGCATAACACCAGATGTGTTAACACAAGTTCATCATGAGTGGGAGAGGCGACTCCATGTGTGTTTACAAAGAAATGGTAATCATGTAGATGTTTTGTAAATGAAGTTACATTTTGCTAAAAAGTGTTAATGTCCCCTTAATGAACTCCAGCTCCAGTTTTTTACAACAAGCATTTGAGCCAGTTGAACCCTTTTTTTAAACCCAGTTTAAAGCTCAATTTAACAAGTTGTTAACCCACATCTTGATACTGTTTAAGCCTGCGTGCGAATGTTTGGTTAAGTGAAGCTAGCTGTCATACTGAAATCCCAAGGTTTTTAAGCTTGCTTTATGGAACAGCCATCAGGGAGGACCAGTTGCAGCTGAAGGTTTTCATTCCAATCAAGCAGGAGCCACATCTGATTCCAGCTGTTTAATCAATTCAATTCAATTCAATTCAGTTTATTTGTATAGCGCTTTTTACAATGTCATTGTCTTATCAGTGACTTTCAATAAACTATCAGGTGTGGCTTCTGCTTGGCTCGAATGAAAACCTGCAACCACACCGGCTGTTTCTGGATAAGATTGGACACCCCCGCTCTACATAATTTACTAGAATCAAATCCTAGAAACAGCCCTCAATGTGGTGCATGTCCAGTACCTACACAAGTTTGTCTCAGTTCTATAGTGTTCTTCACCTATTCTAAAACACCACTTTCTTTTCTTTGAATATAATTTATATTTGAACAAACATGGCACAGTTTTGCTTGAAAAAAGACCAGTGTTACACTGGGGTCTGTCATAAATGTCTCAAATTTGACTTTTGTAACAATGTCACATTCTACACTGTGTGTCCTATTGCGATTCCATTATCTTCCCTCCATCTCTTACAAGGTTATCATAGTCCTCTGGAGGTTCAGGTTGCAAATCACTGTAGACTTGGCTACGCTTAAACTGCAGCAAGGTTATATGGACATGTCATGTTCATGACACTACTATTTCTGCATGAATTAGGTTGGATAATTAACTTTAGTAATAATAATAAATAAATAAATAAATGAATGAATGAATAAATAAATAAATAAAAGTCCTGCATAATACTGAGGTCAACAGTTTGTTCTAATGCAGAAACAGCTTCCATCTTAGATATACAACTGTTATCTGTTATTGAACATACTGTTGTTCTGAAATGCTAAACTGTATTTCCATAAAGGGAATGAGAGTATAAATGTGAGTATAATTTTACTAATTGATATCTCGACAGGAGCAACTGGCCTGAAGTGTCAGGGATTAGCTGCTTGCCAAGCTATATTTAGATGAAAGATGCTGACTGTCTACACAAAGCACCCAAGGTAGCGAACATAGCTGTACGAATTGCACCGAAAAGACATGGCTAATCTAATTAACTGGCAACAAAACAGTTTCCCGTGTTTTCCAATTTGTAATCTAACAAGCTGTAACACTAATTACGTTAACTCACGCCCTGCCTGGCTGAAAAACTGCTAACATCATGCTCAAACACCAGCTTTGATTCCGAGTGACATACAGTAGTTAGCTACACAAATTATCTGTTTGGCTAGCGGGCTAGATTTGTTAATATAGCTTCCAGGTCTAGCTAATATCTGATTACCGTTAAACAAAGTGAATAAAAAGCTTATGTAACAGAGCCTGAGCTAATCAGTCAGCTTTGATAACTTACACAGGTTTAACGAGGAAGCTACAATACCAGCCAGCTAACCTCGTATACGCTTGTTAACTAGCAGTATAATCTTACATGGTTACCGTTATAAGGGAATGTTTATACGCAGTTTGGCTAACTAGCTCATGACGGGCGATCAGACAGAGGCGTGTTTACAGGGCAAGCATCCGCCTGTCAGATGAAGGTGGAGTCCACACTGGTAGCTATGAGCCACCCCAACGCCTTAGCCTGGCCTACAACTACCATCTGCAAGCCAATAACAGAGGACGATTCAAGTCAGTTTCAATGACTAACTTAAACAAACAAAGGGTGAAGTTTACCTCCTGCTCGGTGTCTCCTTGCTCAGAGACGCCAAGTTCGCTGGGCAATTCGGCGAGGTCCGTGACCCGCATCAGCCCATCGTGAAGAAAAATAGTCTCTTCCTTCACGGACAACCACTGGGTCGAATCCAGGGCCCCTGATCCCATATCTCTCCCCCGAAGAATACCCTTAACCTGACGAACATTAAAACTAACTATACGACGTTTCGACTAAGCTCTAGCCGGTTGTATACATTATGCTGTCATTCAACAATTCGAGAAACTATAGCGGTACTAGTGCCGACTCCGCCCGTTTAGCCAGCTATCTGCCTTTAGCTTTAGCTCGAGAAGCTACAATGAGCGCTAACTATAGAAAGCCGACCTGCTACTCTGCTTAAGCTAGCAAATTTTACTCCGGTATTTCAGAAAGATGACACAGATTGTCAGATATACTCTCCCAGACAGTGCAATGCAACCAGTTAAGCGGCATATACAAAATCTATATGCTGTTTTAATTATCCAACGCTTGTTTGTCTATTTGTAAGCTAAGATAAACCTATAATGGTGTTAGTGTGACGCCATGATGCTATATTATTGGAAGACAAATTTTTCCCAGCGTACACTGCGGCTTTGCATAAACACAGTTAAAAAGCACCAATGAGAAATCGGATTAAATATCTTAAAATAGAGAGCATGTAAACTCGCTTCTTCTTCTTCTTTTTTTTTCTTTTCCAAAAGTAAACATCTGAGATTTACGTTTGGTCTTTAAAGCCAAGCTACGAAGCAACCGCTACTTATTTTTAGATTATAGATTAGATTATTACTTATGATTCAATTATATTCAGTTGTTTAATAATAATAATAATAATAATAATAATAATAATAGCATATTTGTCGTAGAAAAAAATATTGTTATATTATAGCATATCCACAGAACCACAGCAACCCTGAACAAGTTAAAGCACTTAATGAAAATGAATGAATGAACAATATGGGGAAACAGTCATCTTAGTTCTAACATAAAAACATTCTCAGTAGATCAAATTTTAAAAATAATAATAATAATAATAATTTTCTATCAAAAATATATGTGCCAAAATTATTGATATGCCTAAGAAATATTTGAAATAAATGCAAACAAAATGTCATTTGTGGAAAAAAAAACCTTGTCATCATCAAAGACAAAAGAACTTCCAACACAAAAGACACATATAGTTGTTGACCTGCACATATCAGGTAATATAAAAATACATACGCAGCTGAAAATGCCATAATAAAAAGGTTTCACATGATTTCTGCATGCAGAAACGTAAGTATATAAAAGATCTTAAAATGTTCTGCATGAAGGAGTGGGCTAAGAGAGACTAGTTACTCCAATCATGTTAGACATTACAGGAAGCAACTTACTGCTGT
This sequence comes from Pangasius djambal, assembly GCA_022985145.1. NCBI lineage: Eukaryota > Metazoa > Chordata > Actinopteri > Siluriformes > Pangasiidae > Pangasius > Pangasius djambal. The sequence continues at coordinate 4,615,468 of CM040998.1, forward strand.
TTTTCTCTCCAGGGCAGGTGTTCACAAAATATTAATTCTGACAATAATTTCATAACTTGTATTTTATAGAAAACATTGCATAACGTAAAAAATGTTTGCAATTAATAAAACTTTAAAACGTCCATGTATGTTTAATAGCACATGCAATAAAATATAACTTTACTGACATTTAATATTACCACAAATGTGCACACAGTGACTGCAAATTAACATAATTGCCTAGTAAGACACACTAACCATGACATTTTTTCAAATATTTTATTTACTCAAAGCATATAAACTACATACAGTACTGTGCAAAAGTCCTTGGAACATGTACAGAAATGCTGTAAAGCAACGATGCTAAATAGATTATTAAATTAACATAAACAATCTACTATAAGGAGCAGTAAAAGACAATAAAGTAAACAAAGAAGACATTTGGGTTTGAGCTCAAAAGATGAATTTGAGACAATAGATCAGAATTTCAGCTTTAATTTCCTGATATTTAGATGTGTTAAACAACTTAGAATGTGGCACCTTTTGTTGAAACCCATCCATTTTTCAAGTGATCAAATGTAACTGACAGTGTTTCTTGTTGCCCAGGTGTGCCATGTTACATTGATTGTTTAAACAATTAATAGCTCCGAATGTCTACTCTTGGTCTAAGCCCAGGGTTTCACCTGTGAAGACTACATTTGTTACTAAAAATGATAAACTAACATGAAGTCCAGAGAGCTGTCTATGGGACCAAAAGCAAGCCATTTTGAAGAAGAGGAGAGGGAAAATTGATCAGCGCCACTGCACAAGCAATGGGCATAGCCTATACAACAATTTGGAATTGAAATAGAAGGAACCCACCGGTGTACTAACAACCAGACATCAAAGAGGTCAACCAACAGCAGCTGATGACAGAAACATTGTGAGAACTGTGAAGCAAAACCCAAAAACCACAGTCACAATCCACTGACGTTGTCACAATCCACTTTTCAAATCAGACTGTAAGAGCAGAAATATGAGAGGCCATACCACAAGATACAAAGCACTCCTCAGCAGTAACAATCAGAAGGCCAAATTGGAATTCACAAAGAATTAAAGAGATGAGCCACAAAAGTTCTGGAACCAAGTTAATGACTTCCAAAGTGGTGGAAAAGCCAAAGTGTGGACAAAGAAAGGATCTGCTCATATGGTGGAGGTAGTGTCATGGCTTGGGCTTGCATGGCTGCTTCTGGAACGGGCTCACTAATCTTTATTGATGTAACTCATTATGGTAGCAGCAGAATGAATTCAGAATTCTAAAGAAACATTCTGTCTGCCAATTTACAGAGAAATGCATCCAATCTTGATGTATCCCTGGTGGTCTAGTGGCTAGGATTTGGCAGGCTCACTGCTGTGGCCTGCATTCAATTCCTGGTAGGGAAGGGTGAAGGTTCTCACAAACTTCCCCTTGGGATCAATAAAGTCTTATCTTAATCTCTCTTTTCTCAGCTACAAAATGGCTTCCTCGTCTCCCATAGACAGCTCTCTGGTCTTTATGTTGGTTTATCCTTTTTAACAACAGTCTTTAACAACAGTCACAGGTGAAACACAGAGCTCAAACCAAGAGTAGACATTCAGAGCTATTAAATGTTTAAACAATCAATCTAACATGGCACACCTGGGCATCAAGAAACACCTGTCAGTCACATGTTCCAATATTTTTAATCACTTGAAAAATGGGTGGGTTCAAAGAAACGGTGCCTTGTTTTAAGTTGTTTAACACATCTAGATGCAAATATTAAGTAATGAAAGCTGAACGTCTGATCTATCATCTCATATTCATCTTTTGATCTAAAACCCAAATGTCTTCAGTGTATAGCAAAAAAAAAAGAATTGGGCTTTCCATTCCAATACTTCTGGAGGGGACACTACGTCCTATCGAAAACCTGTAGAATCACTTGAAGAGGGCTGTGTACAGGAGATCCCCTCACATTTTGATAGATTTTTGCAAGGAAGAATGGAATAAAAAACATTGCCAAATCTATGTTGGTCAACTCTTACCCAAAAAACTAAGTGCTGTATTACAAGCAAAATGTGCTTTAACAAACTATTGGTTAAGGGTGTGCACACTTATGTGCATTGCCCTATCACATTAAAGGTGGAAAAAGATCTGACATGTTTGTCTTGGTTTCATCACAAAAACCAGCACATTTAGCAGGGTTATGTAGACTTTTTATATCCACTGTATTTAATTTTAACAAAATGTTTTGCATTGCATCATACAAACAAAAATAGTGTTTCACTTTATTATAAATGTCAGAATAATTGTAAATATTGGACATAATATTATTTTAATGTGATTTTTATGTGATTAAAACAAACAATAAACAAACAAACAAATAAACTATATTTGCTCAAATAAGCAGAAGCCAATAAATTTTCTTTTAGTACTGAGGCAAATAACTTACAGTATTGTTAGTCTTCTTAGTATTCTTATTCTTATGCTTAAATTTCTTTTTAAATTATTATATTCCATTTGTATTTATATTCATCAGAAGAACCCATGCTTAATAGTCTGGGTTCCTTTGATGAGTATAATATGAAATTATAAAGAAATTTACACATAAGAATACTGATTTTAAATATTTCCACTCAGCATTTTCCAGTGGGCACTAGTTAAGCACTATGCTTTACATGTTTTGGGCTTCTAGGACGTAAAATCCTAAGACAACGTTTATAAAGTTGATTGGAGCCTCTTTTATTTGTAGGTATTTTTCTATTTTTTACTGCAACCTGACCTTCCAGTTTGATCAGTGAAGATTCTAATTCTGTGGCCGTGTATAGGATGGCAGAACACCTATGAACATAAAAAAATTAGTCATGAAGTAAAGGTGAGAAGGAAAATAAATAGTCTTGTTCATTATCCAGGGATTCTCAAATCATTTTCAGCCAGGGACCCCTTTAACTGTAAAGAAGTTCCCACAGACCCCCTCAGTACAGATTTATGTTATCAACAAAATCCAGCTATTTAAGTATTAGGCATATTATTTGAACGTGTACAATAACAAAATGTCTTGTCTACACAAGAATTGGCAAGGAACTCCAACTACCAGTCTGCTACCTGAACTAAAGACATGGCCAACAAGAACTCCAGTTCCCAACTCACCTCACAGAATACAGAATACTGAAGAAAACCCCTCTCCTAACCCAAGCATCATAGGGCCCATGCAGATAGGTCAAACTAAGCTCTGACCTTTGAATGGCACCGGCGGCAAAGTGGAGGACTTTGGTTTTATTGCGGCAGCTCCAAGCACCAAGTCATTCAATGCCCTGAATGTCCTCTACTGCTGGCCATGCAACCACATCGTAAGCTAATTAGCTCATCCCATTTCTCAGCAAGGGTGAATCTTATTCAATTCATTTCCTAACTAGTTATTACCATAAAAGTACAGATAAGACACTCAGAAGGTTGCTTCATCATTTCAACACTGATTGACTCAGGAGCAGAGGGTAATTTCATAGATTTCATAGCCTTGACACCCAACCTGTCCAGTCACCACTCCAAATCCAAGCCTTCGACGAGGGCCAATTGGAGGTGGTGCCATCACGTACCATACCAAACCAATTCAACTACAAGTCAGCACCTTCCACCAAGAACATATATCCCTCTTCATCACCACTACCACCAAGTTTCACATCCTTGGTTTTCCCTGTATGCATGCTCACAACACACAGATCTCCTGGGCAGAGAGAGAAATCATCCGCTGGTCCCCTCACTTTCATGTTGGATGCCTCAGAACCCCACAGCTCCTGGCCACATCCACCTTCATCAAGAGTCACTAAACATCCACTCAGGTGGAAACTCCCACTTGTTACCATGAGTTCTAGGATGTGTTTAGTAAAGTCAGCACCTTACCCCTTCATCATGCTTACGACTGTGCCATAGAGCTCATGGCAGGCATCACACCACCTTGCAACCATATTTACCCAATGACAGCCCCTGAGAATCAGAAATGAAATGGAAGACTAAACTGAGGAGGTTCTTTAACAATTGACCCTCCATGTCGCCCTCATCAGCAGGATTCTTTTTTTGTGTGGAAAATATAGGGGGGTGAATTGACTATCAGGAATTAAATCAAGTCATCATAAAGTATCGTTACCCCCTTCCACTGGTTCCATCAGCCCTAGAGCAAATCTGAGAGGCATGCATGTTCAGCAAGCTGGACTTGCAAAGTGCACATAACCTTATCTGCATCAGAGAGGGCGATGATTGGAAAACAGCCTTCAGCACCACCTCTGGCAACTCTGAGTACTGCATCATGCCTTATGGCCTCTCCTGTGCGCCTTCAGTGTTCAGTGTCTCATTAACGACATCCTTCAAGACATGCTAGGCAAGTTTGTGATCACCTACATAGATGATACAAGAATCTATTCCACATCTTTAGAGACTCATATAGACCATGGCAGACAAGTAGCTAAAAAGACTGCTACAGAGCCAGTTGTACATTAAAGATGAAAAATGTGAGTACAGCCAGTCTAAAATCTCATTCCCTGGTTATGCTATCAGCACTGAGGGGGTCCTAATTTAGACAAACAAGGTAGACGCCAACAGAGAGTGGCCCGCAGACAGGCATACAATTCATGTCCCAAGTCCGATGGTCAAGTGGAATGGACCTACCAAGAAACTGGCAGATTTCTAAGGATTTTTTGAGCCACTAACTAGGAAGATTGGTCCCAGTTTCTCCCTTGGGCTGAGTATGCCCAGAACTCCCTGCAACACTCTCCCACACAGCTGAACCCATTCTAGTGTGCACTTGGTTATTAACCGCCCCTGTTCCCCTGGAATGCAACCAGACTGGACTCACCAGCTGTGGATGAAAGGTTCCAGTGAAGTGAACAGGTCTGGGAGAACACTTACCAGAGACTCGAACAAGCAGCACAAACATATAAGGAGTTTGCTGACAGATGCAGAAGAGAGACCCCAAGCTATGAACCAGGAAACCCAAGACCTCTGCGTCAACCAAGGCTGCAGAAAACCGCTACATAGGCCCTTACAAGATCATACGACTAATTAACGAAGTGACAAGCTGGAATTGTAACAACCCCAACACCTTTTCCTAGCTCCATCATTCCATGTGTCCCGATTGAAAGCTGACATCCCAGACCCACTAGCGGCCAATGTTTCACTTACAGCAAATCCAGCACCCCTTGACATTGAGTGGCAACCAGCTTATGTTGTCAAGGAGATCCTCAACTTATGTCATAAGTGCGGCAATCTCCACTACTGACTGGGAGAGTTAAGGTCCAAATGAACGATGCTGGGTACCAGTCCAAAATGTTCTAGACCCCTCCTTTGCAACAAATTCTATACCCGTCACTCTGAACATTAAGCTTCTTGAGCTAGGCCCAAGAGACAATCTTCTTCTGGAGTGAGCTGTTCGAAGGGGGGGGGGGGGGTCTGTCATGTCTACATCATAATCAGCAAAGAACTCCAATTTCCAGACTCCACCCCAAACTACAAACATGGCCACCTCGAACTCTAGTTTTCAACCCAACTTATAAACATGGCCAACATGAACTTCAGTTCCCAGCACACACATGCACTGTCACGTTCACTGTCCCCCGACTACTGATTACACACACCAGGACTATCGTTGCTCACCTGTACATATACACACATCAACCACCACTCTGATGTTCATAGTTCTTGTTCCTGATGTGCCATTCCTTTGTCACAGTGATATCCTGGTTATTCTTACTTTACTATTGTCCTTCGGTTTTGAGATTTTGGTTTTCCTAGTCTGTTCTTTTTACTGATTGCCTGTTCAGACATTTGACCACTGTTTTTGTCCCACATTCCTGGATTGTGTGCTACATATTTTTGCAACTGAATCTACTTCTACCGCATGACACAAAACACATTTTGTTTATCAAGTTTAATTAGATTCAGGTTGACATTACTTATAGACCTGTTTGTTTTTGAGTTATTGAGGTTTGGATTGAACTTTCAACTCAAGTGACGTTGTCAGTCAAACAGGCAATACTAATAATTACAATTATTGAATTATTAGCTTTGATAATGGCTGGGTTGTGATATGCTGTACCCCCTGGCTATGCTTCATGGACCCTTGGGGTCCCTGAACCCCAATTTGAGAACCACGGGACTAAAACGCAAACCCAGTGCAAAATGTTTGTGCACTGGTTAATACATTATTATTCATTTCCAAACCTTGTATCATTGCTGCATTCCTTGGTATCTGGTATTTCAATGCAGGACATGGACACAAATTTCCATAGAAGTTTCTCCAGTAAAGCAATGCTCTCCAGTTGCTTTAAATGATCAGTCAACCTGTGAGGAAGAAGAAAGTGTGAAAGGGGTGGCGGTGTGCTGTATGATTAAGCAGTTAGAGAAAGTACATCAAGTGCATTACAGCTAAAGCATATGAATCAACAGTGTAATGGATGCTTGATTGTTTTTTCTGTTATTGTCACATTTAATGACCTGTGTATGCAATCGCAATGGTAGATTGTAGTTGTCTCTCTGTTATGATGTCCATATAACTTCTCCATCGGATGTATCCTATATTTGCAGTCATCCAAATGGCTGGTTACATCACATATTGCTAGAGAACAAAACAATAAATCCACAGCTGTCTCTGTATCTGAAATTCTAGGTGAAAACTCTTACCTTACAGGTAAACTGATTAATTCCCAAATAGTTCCACCTGAAGCACTTTGTAAGAGCATACATTTAATTCACAAATCCATTAGTTTGAATAATGACATGGTCCAGAGGCGCCAACACTTCACTGGTATCTCAGGAATGTTAATATATATATATATATATATATATATATATATATATATATATATATATATATGTGTGTGTGTGTGTGTGTGTGTGTGTGTGTATATATATGTGTGTGTATATATATGTATATTAGACACTGAGACAGAATACAGTACATACCAGTAGCCTCAGGTTATGGCTGCTGTAGATTATAATTGCAATAAATGACAATAGCTAAGATGTAGACGCATTTTCAATAAAAGGCATTCTTCACTCTATAATAATAAATGCTATTATGTTTAATAATATAGGAAAACAATTTTTAGGAGCCAGGTGATATTACAAAACCATTTATTACTCTTAACTACATAAAGGTATATAAACATGCACATAAATAAATGCTTTACCTGTTGGTTTAAAAGATTCATATGCAGTGTTGGTGTTATTTGAAATCTTAGGAAGTTTGCTGACTTCAGCTGCTTTTTGTTTCATTTCTGATTTCCTTGTGTTCAGTAGGTGACTTCTGCTTGATACTGCATTGGATGCCTTTTTTCTACTTGGAAAATCTGTTTCCTTTTTTGTTTGTGACATGCTTTCAAAGAATTTGTTAGTCCTTGGAAGTTTGCTAGCCAGAGATAATGTTATGAAATTTGGAGATACAGTGCCATGTAAAGATGCATTGTCCTGCTTGCCATCCTTTCCCCTCTGTTGTTTTGGCTGGAAATTATCACCTCCTTGTGGGTCACTGTTCAGCTTGGATGTTAGAGATTTATATCTTTTGATGAGCTTGGTTTGTACTGTAGTAGTGGGCCACTGAGTAATGTTTTTGCTTTTGTTTGGTGTAATTTTCTTTGATGGAGTAGCCAATTGTTTTGTAGATGCTATAGATGTTGTTGTGTGCATATGAACAGTACTTGCTGCTGCTGGGCATGGAGTTCTTTGATTTGTAAGTTTAGATTTCTGATGGAACAATGTTGTGTTACAGTTCATCAGGCAATTTGGCTGTCCTGTGGTAGACGTTGGTGAAATTGTCTTTGGTTTACTATAAGGCTGCCCAATAATTTCACTCGAGAGAAATGTATGCCCTGCTGCAGAAGCTCCTGGAACATAGCTCTTTTGAGATGTTGATTGCTTTCTTTGTTTAAGTTTCATGTTTTTTTGTTTGGTCGTAGCTGAAGGTTTTCCCTGACAAATTGGTGGCTCAGGAATACCAGCGTTTGAAGTCGTGGCATTATATATTGTTGGATGTTTGAGGATTGCATAAGGGGCAACCTTATCTGATGTGCACCTATAAGAAAAGATTAAAGACCTGAAGGTACACAAGTAAAAAAATTTACATAGTTTTTTTTTTTGCTCATTTTTAAACAAAATATGATATCATTGACAATGGAAATGGAAGGGAATGGGAAGGGAATAAAGATGAGGTTGTGTTGCTAGAGGGCACAAAGAAGCAAGTCAACACATGCAGCCAAATGTTTAACTGAAGATCTTTCAATATCAGTGTTTCACTAGTCTTTTATCCCTTCCTGAGTCCACAATGACATCTATATATTATCTAATAACAAAATTATGGAATATCGAAAAGCAAAACTTACAGTGGTAAAATCTATGTCTAGGTGATTATTTGAGTCCCTAGTAAAGCTTACCTTAATTTTAAGAAGGAGCTTGTCATAATAACTCTTAAAACATCACAGTAAATTGTTTAGATCAATTAAATGAGAATAATGTCAGACATTTCTTACAGTAGCTCTTCAAAAAAAGTCCTTATGTTTTGTGGTTAAACAGAACCTCAAAGCTGTTTTAGTCCACCCCTGACTAAAAATAACAGTTATTAAAAAAAGGTAAATAATTCTAAGCAAAGAAGGCTGTTTAGTTGTATCACCCTGTTAGCATTTCACTCGACTAATGTACTTATTCAGCACTCACATTCCAATCCAGTTGATCTTGGTGCACCTTTTCTTCTGGATAAGCTCAAAGCAGTGGAGCTTAAGGATATTGAAGAATGTATAGCCCACCATATTTGAGACTGTGTCATTAATGCCTAGAAGGCACTGCTTAAACCTAATAAATAGGCAAAGACAAAAAATAGACAAATTTTGATAGAAACTTCCTGTTTAACCGAAATTACAACACAAAAATGAATTATGTGACCAGGTTGACAGGGCATTCTAAAATATGCTATTAGACCTGCATAAAAAAAAAACTTCATAGCTATTTGCATGGCTATTGAAAATACACATGCAAGATATTTCTGACTTTATATCACTCTGTCAATCCAGACACCAAGTTCACTGAAATTAAATAAAAAATAATGCTGCACAGTTATACAAATCTGAAAAAGCTGCAAAACAGTAGTTTTTCTGTGATATGAAAATGTATACTTAAATGCCACCTAACTACCTGCCATAAATTTGAGAAAACTAACAAAAATATTTAAAGAATCATCCATCAAAAGTGAAATGTATTTTATATGGCATTGCTGTATAGAAACATTCTTATAACTTAATTTTTTAAGATTGATCTTTTCAGTCATTTTAAAATCTTTCGTTTCTTGCCCATACGAGAAAGAGAGCTGCCTAATATACAGGTGACAAGATGATAAATTATTACTCTCAGGAGTCTGCCTGCGGGCTATAAAGATGTTTTGGATGGAATGCAAACCCATGCCCCAAGCGAAGCAGCTTACCTGTAGTCACAGTCGCAGTGTGAAATGGTGAAGAGAGTTGGGTTAAACACGCCGAAGTTCACAGTGAAGGGGCGAATGATGCGGTCGCAGTGATCATGCTCTCGGCAGCATCTGTCTACACGCTCAAACATACCTACAAGTAATGAATAACATGAAACCAATTTACAGCGATTATTTTTGTTTTCCGGCATTATAAACTGAATTTGAACTGTATTATAAGCTTGAAGTTTGAAGCAGCGAGCTTCTTTAAACCATGGAAAGTTTTGTATTACAGAACGATACATTTGCGGCAACGTTACTAGAATATTTTGTATGAAAGTCGTGACTGAAAGGTATGACCTTCCAGGTAAGCTATAGCCTACTCACCCAGCTGCTCGTAGTCACCCGCGCGGCTTCCGCGGCCGCACCACAGGGTCCCGGGTAAGATCCAAGCGCGCTTCTGGCGCATTCTGGTCCCAGAGCCCACCTGATAGCCTGTGTCTAAGTACCTATGCCACCTCAAGTTGCCAAGGGCAATTGGTCGAAAGTCACATGGACTGTCAGGCTCGAAAAGCAGAGTTATATTGAGGCGCAGAGATGATGTTTTGTGTAGATCCCAGATGCCTCGTTCATGACATACTGACATATAGTTTTGAATCAAAGCTGGCTCAGCGCTTACAGAACACTCTTCAACACGATGCTCTGCTGTCCAAATGGTCCAGTAAAAAAGAACAGATGCTACCGCTGATGGTCTTTGAAGAAAACTACACTGAGTGCGTCCAGGTTCGGAGTTAGTGCGAAAACAAAAAAACTCGTGGTTCCTGGTGTCCGAAATTAGAGCCCTGGAAGAGAGCACAATAAGATGTGCCAACTGAAGGCGAATCCCAGTCCTCATGGTTAAAAGATAATTGCGTGACAAAAATAAAATTAATTGGACCGCTTTTTCCAGATATGGTAGGCTATTAACATCTGTCTCCAGTAATCGGATCACAAGCGGACGGTGCAAAATACCCGTGTAGAAGTAATCTGGGACGCCTGTGGCCAAACTATATAGTGTGAACGCTAACGCGTCTCGATGCGACCTCTATAGCCGCCTAATCACCAGTGTTGCCAAGTTCGCTGTTTTCACTCTGAACCCAACTACTTTTGGACTATTCAGCCTACTTATACAAGTAAAGGGGGAATGTTATTGTCCACGGCTGAGGCGTTTTACAAAGATTGGTCAGAAAGTGTTGATTAATTTTCTATAACAACAATAGCTCTGACAATAGTGACAGTTTAATTAGGAAAAAACATCCGACGACTAAAGTCCTTTGAGTTTCTGCTTGGTATTAACTAATAGCTTATTTGGGTTTTTAGGTGACATCGGGTTGCTTCTGGCATATTTAGCAACCCTGTTTCTGACGAAATGCGATCACAAGTGGCCAGTGAGACGCAGTCGAGACACATGGCTGTCTTGGCTGTCCTCTGGTGATCGGACCACCGATGTTAATGCCAGGTCTGAACAGCGTTAGACACAAAGAGGCAGTCTCTACAGGCTAACCGAGCAGGCAAGATGCTTGTTTCAAACTTTATATGTTCTGTTTGCCCGGACTGTAGTAGGGAGACTGATTTCCTCCCCCCCAAATTGATTCTATTCTTCAGTGAATCATATGGAAAGTGTCAAACTTAGCTTAAGCTTTTAACAAGTAGATGTAGAGGTAGGTCGTTCTTTAACTGGGTAGATTTTCACACACCCTCACCACAAAACACCCAAAGGGTGTGGTCTGGATTCCATACATAATTTTCAGTCCAATGTATTGGAAAGGCAAGGCCAATTCTTTTGTTTTTGCTATACACTGAAGATATTTCTGTTTGAGATCAAAAGATGAATATGAGATCATAGATCTGAATTTCAGCTTTAATTTCCTGATATTTACCTCTAGATGTATTAAACAACTTAGAACAAGGCACCTTTGATGTCAGACTACCCTTTTTGGTGAACAAAAGTATTGGAACAGATAGTCTTAAAGTAAATTAAATAACACTTAATATTTAGTTACATATCCCTTGCTTGCAATAACTGCATGAAGTAATGTAACTGACTTATTTTTTGGGGTTTTTCTTCATAGCTTTCACAATGTTTCTGTCATCTGTCATGTGTTCTTTGTCTGGTTGTTAGTACACCAGTGGTTTCTTTTTCATGACAGTCCAAATTGTTGTATTGGCTATGCCCTATGCTTGTGCAGTGCACTAACAACAAATGCAGTCTTCACAGGTGAAACCCAAGGCTCAAATCAAGAGTCGACATTCAGAGCGATTAATTTTTTAAATAATCAATCAAACAGGGCACAGAAACATGTAATGTAAAAGGGATTCTAAAATTCTACAGATTTTTTATCCTAAAGTCTCAAGTGTGTGCATTATATCTTCAGACAAGCAAGCAATATCAGAAGTAATGCAATGCCAAAATCTATATGTGTATATAGTGCTCAAAATAATCATACCTGTTTTCGTATTAGGAGTTAAACCGGAAGTAGGTGGAAGTGGAATGCAGCCTGAGCAATAAAAAAAGTTGCAGTTGGCTGGCTTCATGTGTCTTGATGGAAGAAGTGTTAGGCTTCGCCCTTCCCATTTGGTAGCTGTTGTATGATAGGGTGGTTGGGAATTGGTCAAGACTAAATTCTGAAAAGAAATAAAATCAAATAAAAGAAAGTAAACTCAATGAGCCTTCATTGGTTATACAAAGAGCAGATAATTGAGGTGGAACTGTCCTTATGAATTATGAAAAATATATACATTCGTGGCCTAATGGTTAGAGAGTCGGACTTGTAACCTGAAGGTGAACCTGAAGGTCATGGGTTGGAGTCTCAGGTCCGGCAGGGATTGTAGGTGGGGGAGTGAATGACTAGCGCTCTTTTCCACTCTCAATACCACGACTGAGGTGAGACCCTTGAGCAAGACACCGAACCCCCAACTGCTCCCTGGGCATCGCAGCAAAAAAGGCTGCCCACTGCTCCGGGTGTGTGTTCACTACTGTGTGTGTGCACTTGGATGTGCAGAGCACAAATTCCGAGTATGGGTCACCATACTTGGCCACAAGTCACTTCACTTACAAGTAATAGATGAGATGTTAAAAGATAATTTGTCCTACAAGAAATTGCCATTTAACCCAAATAAGAACTTCAAAAGAGAAGTAAATTCATTGTTAACATTAGGTTCGGCACATACATGTTTAAACAAACATGAAATATCTTAGTAATTATAACCCAAGAATCCCAGTGTTCTATGCATTATACAAGTTATATAAGTCTTTCACTGACCGTCCATTTTGACTGATTGCCTATGGTATAAGCTTTTTAACTGAACCTCAAGGAAATTCAAAGATTCCTTGACTCACTCATTCAGCCTTTAATGAAAATCTTACCATCCTTTTTGAATGACACTATGGATTTTTAAAATAAACTTGGAAATATTAAGAATTTAAATGATGCTGAGGGCCTAGTGTCTCTTGATGTCTTGATCGCCAACAATCCACATGAGGTGAGTCTTGAAGAACTGAATTTGTTTTAAAAGGAACAAGGAGCAAATAACTCATAGAATTTGTTATAAAATGTGTTACTTTACTCTTGAAAAAAATTAGTATTTAATAGATTCAGTGTACTAACTAACTAATTTGGTGCTAACAGAGTACTCATTGTGCCTAGTGTCAATGGGTACTCCGTTAGCACCAAATTATGCTAATTTTTTAGGAGAAACTTTTTGAATTGGTTTATATTTTTTCTAATGGTATATTTACACCATACATTATGTGTTAGATGAGATATATTGATGATTGCTTTATGATTTGGGATGGAATGGAATGGAAATAAAAGTAAATTAATTTATACAATTCTTAAATTCAAAATTGATCAATTTACAATTTACCGTGGAAATACATTCACTTCTTAGATGTCTACTTAACCAAACATAATGGGCCTGTATCTACCACCATTTACCCTAAACATACAGATAATAATACAATATTACCAGTATATAGTTACCATCTCTAGCCCCATAAAAAAGTACACATATAAGCCAATTGCATAGATTAAAGCATTTTTACATTACAGTGGAACAATTTTCTATTCAGACAGGACTTCTCATACAGTGATTTCAAATAAAATGCATATATTTCCCCCCTGAAATTATTTCAAATCTTTTGTATTTACTATACACTGAATATAATTTGAGATAGTTTGAGATGAAAGATGAGTAGTTCAGAATTTCAGCTTTCATTTCCTGATATTTACTGTATACCTGGATGTGTTAAACATTGTAGAACATGGCACCGTTTGTTTGAACCCACCCATATTTCAAGTGATGAAAAATATTGGAAGGTGTGCCTGACAAGTATTGCTTGTTGAGCTATGATAGATTAATTAATTTGATAATTAATAGCTTTGAATGTCTACACTTGATTTGAGCTCTGAGGTTTGCCTGTGAAGACAGCATTTGTTGTTAAAAAGGATAAACCCAGATGAACACAAGAGAGCTGTCTATGGGAAGAAGCATTTTGAAGCTGAGAAAAGAGGGAAAATCGATCAGAGCCATTGCACAAGCATTGGGAATAGCCAATAAAACAATTTGGAATGTCCTGAAAAAGAAAGAAACCACTGGTGTACTAACAACCAGATATCAAACAGGTCGGCCAAGGAAAACAACAGCAGTTGATGGCAGAAACATAGTAAGAGCTGTGAAGCAAAACCCAAAAACAACAGTCAGTGACATCACCAACACCCTCCACTGGGCAAGTTGTTACAATCCACTGTACAAATATGACTATGAGAGATGAAATATAGAGGCCATACCACAAGATGCAAACCACTCATCAGCAGTAAGAATCAGAAGGCCAGACTGGAATTCACAAAGAAGTACAGAGATGAGCCACAAATGTCTGGAACCAAAATTCACCTCTACCAAATTGATGGACAAGCCAAAGTGTGCAGAAAGAAAGGATCTGTTAATAATCCAAAACATACAAGCCCTTCGGTCAAGCATGGTGGAGGTAGTGTCATGGCTTGGGCTTGCATGGCTGCTTGTTGAATGGGATCACTAATCTTTACTGATGATGCAATTGATGATGTTAGCAGCAGAATGAATTCAGATGTTTACAGAAAGATATTGTCGGCCAGCTTACAGAGAAATGCATGCAATCTAATTGGGAGGAACTCCAAAACAAACAATAACTGAAAGAAGCTGTCATACAAGCCTGGAAAAACATCACAAAAGCAATCAGTTATTGCAAGCAAGGAATATGCAACAAGTGTTAAGTGTTATTTACTTTAAGATTATCTGTTCCAATACTTATACTTACCTAAATATTGGGTGGTCTGCCAACAAAGGTGCCAAGTTTTTTAACACATCTAGATGTAAATATCAGGAAATTATGAAATTCTGATGAAAATCTATAGTCTCATATTCAACTTTCATTTCAAACACAAATGTCTTCAGTGAATAGCAATAAATAAATAAATAAATAAAAAAATTGGCCTTGCCTTTCCAGTACATTTGGAGGGGACTTTAACAGGTATATTTATTTATTCAATTTTGAAAACAATGGCATTCCATAGATTACATTCCTAGTATGTATGTACTGTATGTGTGTATGTAGTACATTTACATAACATATACATATTAATCATATCTGCAATCTGCATTACATCTACCTAGTTTTTTTTTGTCTTTTGGGATACCCAGGACTGCTCCCCATGGCCATAGAGCTCCAGTAGATGGAATATCAGACATGAAAGAGAGATATGGAAAGTTGGAAACATACAGTGGACAAGTAATTGCAAATTGTTGCGTAAGTATTTTAAGAGAACTCAGAACATAGATTTTTAAGGAAATATTTTTGTGTAGATACCCATACCCTCTATCCAGAATGATAGACTACAAAGGGCCCGTATTCAGAGTTGGCGACTTAGGTCCAAAAGTTACATCAATATTTACATGGGAAAAGTACAAGTATTTAGAGCCAGGTTATGCAGCTATTTAAGTTAATTTTCTGGATGCGGCATTCAGGTTATGCAAGTCACTTGCATGTAGTTCACACCTCCAAGGTTGCGAGACTTTTCTATATAATATAGCCATTAGATAATAAATTGAAATTAATAACATAATACAAATGTTTTGTTAATTTATTGTACTGTCCTGTAAAGAAAATGTGCTGATGGTTTGAAGGATAAGCTGACAAAACAGTCAGTCTGCTATGATTAGAGCTCACTTTAAGCAAGTGTTGTTCATAATTTTATCTTTAAAAAATAGCTCCTCAAGAAACACTATATTACCAAAAGTATTTGGTCACCTGCCTTGACTCACATATGAACTTAAGTGCCATCCCATTCCTAACCCATACGGTTCAATATGATGTCGGTCCACCTTTTGCAGCTATTACAGCTTCAACTCTTCTGGGAAGGCTGTCCACAAGGTTGAGGAGTGTGTTTATAGGAATTTTTGACCATTCTTCCAAAAGCGCATTGGTGAGGTCACACACTGATGTTGGTCGAGAAGGCCTGGCTCTCAGTCTCCGCTCTAATTCATCCCAAAGGTGTTCT
>CM040998.1:4631555-4642728 GCA_022985145.1 Pangasius djambal
CTACCACTTCGTGGCTGAGTTGCTGTTGTTCCCAAACTCTTCCATTTTGTTATGATAAAGCTGACAGTTGACTGTGGAATATTTAGGAGTGAGGAAATTTCACGACTGGATTTGTTGCACAGGTGGCATCCTATGACAGTTCCACGCTGGAATTCACTGAGCTCCTGAGAGCGGCCCATTCTTTCACAAATGTTTGTAAGAACAGTCTGCATGCCTAAGTGCTTGATTTTATACACGTGTGGCCAGGCCAAGTGATTAGGACACCTGATTCTGATCATTTGGATGGGTGACCGAATACTTTTGGTAATATAGTGTAAATGTCTGAGATTAAGATGCTGTCTCCTCCAATGTCCTCTGTGTGAAAATGCTTTGGATGATACTATTAATTATTTATTAATTACTAGTTCAATGTTTATGTAGTTAATATTGGCCTCAAATGGCATTCCATTTATTTTTCTTGAGTATTTACAATGCCCAAAACATATACATACACTATATGGCCAGATGTATGTGGGCCCCTGACCATCAGACCCATATGTGGTTTTTGAACATCCCTTTCAAGATTTAGTCCCTCCTTTGCTGTTATAATAACCTCCCCTCTTCTACAAAGGATTTCCACTTTGTAGTGTGGCTGTGGGTATTTGCCCATTCAGCCACAAGAGCAATAGTGAAGTCAGGCACTGATGTTGGGCAAGAAGGCCTGGGGCGCAGTCAGCATTCCAGTTCATCCCAGTGGTGTTCAGTGGGGTTGGGGTCAGGGCTTTGCGCAGGCCACTCAAGTTCTTCCACTCCAACTTTTGTGCATTCGCTTTGTGCACAGGGGCGTTGTCATGCTGGCAGATGTTTGGGCCCTTCAGTTCCAATGAAGGGGAGATCTTAATACTACAGCATACACAGACATTCTAGACAACTTTGTGCCTCAAACTTTGTGGCAACAGTTTGGGGATGGCCAACATATGGGTGTGATGCACTATATATGAGTGTATGTATAGACTCACCTTCCACTTTTATAGGAACATCTGTACACTTTGTACACATCCATACTCATTTATGCAGTTATCCAATCAGCCAATCATGTGGCAGCAGCAAAATGCATAAAATTATTCAGATACAGGTCAAGAGCTTCAGTTACATCAAACATTAGAATGGGTGTGATCTCTGTGACTTTAACTGTGGCATGGTTGTTGGTGCTAGATGGGCTGGTTTGAGTATATCAGGAACTGCTGATCTCCTGGGAATTTCATACACAACAGTAACTAGAGTTTACACAGAATGGTGCAAAAAACATTGAGTGAGCAACAGTTCTGTAGGTGGAAAAGCCTTATTGATAAGAGAGTTCAGAGGAAGCTGGCCAGAGTGGTTCAAAATGCCAGGAAGGATACAGTAACTCAAATAATCGCTCTTTACAACTGTGGTGAGCAGAAAAGCATCTCGGAAAACACAGTATGGCAAATCTTGAGCCAGATGAGCTGCAGGAGCAGAAGACCAAATAAGGTTCCACACCTGTCAGCTATGAACTAGAATCTGAGGCTTTCATGGGCACAGGCTCACTGAAACTGGACAGTTGAAGATTAGAAAGAAAAAATCACCTGGTCTTTTTCCAGTTCAACTGTCCATTTAACTTGTAAGATATTTTATGTACTTGTGTGCCATTTATTAGCATTTAGGTTGTACCTGGTATAAGAGACTAGCTAGAACTATAAGTTCTACTAATTATTCAGCATCACGACACATAATTTTTTTCTTTCTTTCTTTTATTGGTAACTTTGCTCTGTAGCTAACTAAGATGTACCTCATATAGCCAAGGCTAGCTTAAATCAAATTATTTCCCAGGATGGCCATTCTTTAGTCATTAAATTTGACTTGATTTGTATTAGTTTCCTTTACATTTTTAAAGACCCGGTTAATTTGGTAGCAGACAGACATGACATAAAACAGATCTTGTGTTAACTAGATGTGACCAATCCACACAGAAAATGACAAATTTTGATCATTTTAGAAAATGTATTTCAGATTTGTAAGAATATGAATGTTGATGTATGAATGTGTAGCCGCAGCCTAACATTACATGTATTTTATGTTGGAAAAAGGAAATGACCTGTGATATCAGCTAATACTTTGTGTAAAAGTATTGTAATCAGTGAAAAGTGGCTGCTGCATTATGTCTAAATGTTGACATGTACCATAAACTACACTGGTCATGGCTGCTCATAGCTTTATTCTGCAAGATCTGTTTGTACTTACAATGTTTGTGTTTTCTCCATGCCTGTCTGACATGTCAGACGCATGTGAACAACCACATGATATGGTTGTAACCACATGATAAATGTGGGTGTGGTTAGATTCAGGAGATTCAAGATATTCAGCTGTATAATGATTTCCCATTAGTGCACATTATGTGCATGTTATTCATCATTTGTTTCTTGTTGATTTTCATAGTAATTTCTTGCATGTGTCTCATTATTATTATTATTATTTTTTGTCTCAAATAGCTACCCCTCCGTGGAAGACAGGCAGAATTTGGCTAAATCCTTGATTGCAGTCTTTCCCTCTCCCAATCTCAGCATTTTTGGAGAGAAGGATATGTAAGTATTAAAAGTGAATCTGGCATAATTTAGCTCACAGTTCTCCTGATGTGTGTGAAAATTCTATTGGCAAAAGGTTGTTGCTTACAAAATTACACTTTTCAATTAAAAAAGTTTTTTGGCCTAATGGTTAGAGAGTCGGACTTGTAACCCGAAGGTCGTGGGTTCAAGTCTCGGGTCTGGCAGGGATTGTAGGTGGGGGGAGTGAATGACCAGCGCTCTCTTCCATCCTCAATACTAAGACTGAGGTGAGACCCTTGAGCAAGGCACCGAAAGCCCAACTGCTCCCAGGGCGCCGCAGCAAAAAAAGGCTGCCCACTGTTCCGTGTGTGTGTTCACGGTGTGTGTGCACTTGGATGGGTTAAATGCAGAGCACAAATTCCAAGTATGGGTCACCACACTTGGCCACAAGTCACTTCACTTTTTTTTTTCCACTTTTTAAAAAATGTGTGTGTAGGAGCATCTATATGAGCCTGTGTCGCATAAAGGATGCATAGAAATGAAGCGTCAGAATATGAGGTAGCATTTTTTTTCAGCCGGAGCATCAGGAACTCAGTCATCAGCTGATAAAATAAATAAATAAATAAATAAATAAATGGTTGCCTGTCATCAAGAGAATGAAGCCATTATCTGAGAACATATTCTTATCATTAGAACCTCAACGGAAAAGACTTTCAACCATCGCAGGAATTGGATCAGCACACAGTGTTGAATTTTATCAAATGTGTTGCATTATGTTCATAGATAGATAAAAATATAAATGTAGATTCAAAATGATGGTAAATAAAAGTGTAATTTTAATAATTACTAGGTTTTCTGGAAATAACTCACATTATGCTATTCTATACACAACATTACATTCATATAGTGTATGACATTACACTGATACACAATCTCTCTCTTGGATCATATTACAAACTGTAATGATGGTGAGTAATAATTAACTGCAACAAGTATATTTTTGATCAGTTTTGACTTAAATTTTGACAACCGTTTCAACTTGAGCTGAGAGCTTTAAATGAGTGAATGAACTTTCTCTAACCTTCTCAGTTGGAGAAAGCTGTTGGTTGGACAAATTAAGCAATTCATCTTAGGCCTAAGAAATTGTGATGGGCATCATCATTTTGACATTTATAGAATAAACAATGCATTAATTAATTAGTTGTAGGCATAATTGTAACTAACAGTCACAGCCACCATCTTGTGCTCTTTTACATTAAATAGATGGGAAGTGCTACGCCATGCTGCAGGTCTTGACACACTTGCTTCCACCAACTACAGGAAGAGGTGCAGTGTCAAACCAGTGCAGTGACAGAACTGCTATTTCATATCTGCTGGACTTTGTGCCAGTAATTTTTATGTAGTTATTTAGTGTGATCTTGCATCTTGTAGGATCACTGATAATAACATTTAGTTATCCTTAACATGCAAAAAGTAATTGACATTTTTTTCTCTGGGTGTTTTTACTTCCTTCCCCTAATGAGTCCCTTTACCCCTTTCTTTGCATTTGTCTCCTTCTTGTCTCCTTCTCTCTCTTCATCTCCTTCCATCTCTTTCACAATGCTATACAAAATCTCTCTCTCTCTCTCTCTCTCTCTCTCTCTCTCTCTCTCTGTCACTACCTCTCTCTCTCTTCCTCTTCATAATATTAGTCTGCATTGGAAACCTGACCTGTGGAGCCCTCTAGTTTGTCATTGTTGCTAAAAATTACAAAATTGTAATTCCATTGGGAGATGAGAGCCTAACCTGTGCCTTGGAGTATGTATATGACTTGCCAATGTCTAAGACTGTAAGAAGATCTAAATTCTTGGAGATCATTAGCAAGCTTCAGGCTTTAGCCTAAATCAGCTTGTTATGTACTGTTTCCAATATGTGAAAAGCCAGTTAGCTCTGATATCAGGAGACTACGCTGGCACCTTTGTGCTGTACATTCCCTGTCTGATGGACAGGACTACACCATATTTTGCAGACAAAATGTCTGTCAGTATTCATACCATAGCATCAATTTATATTCTAAGCATCTTGAAAGAGAGCATTCATCAGGGGATAGCTTACTAAACATGGCTACCCAGCTTTCAGAAAGAGTTGTGTCAGACAACTTTATAGAGGACAACAAAGAAAATATCAGCGACAACATTAATTTGACACCTGACACAACATCAGATGGTGAGGAGGATGCAGTGTCAGTCACCAGTCATGCAGCTACATTTGCTGCAAAGATGTACTCTTGTTCTAATATAATATTGAGTGATGTACAAAGAAATGTAACTTGCACTAAAGAACTTTTGGACAGGACTATTGATAGCCTTCAAGCATCTACCACTGCATTGTTTAAAAGCTTGGTTGTTCAGGATGACAGTGAGGGAGTTGAAAGAGTATGAGACTGCTAGAGAGGGCCATGAGAATATAGATAACACACCTAAAATGGCTAAATTCTTTGAAACTGAGTATTCTCTTGTTAAGATAGCAGAAATCTTCCTAGATCATAGAGCTGACACCATAAAAAATAGATATTGCACAACAGATACTTGCAGCTTTTATATATATATTAGTATATTTCAGTATATTTCCATCAAAACACTAAGATTTATCTTTGTTAATGAGAAATTTCAGACCATGCTCATAGAAGTACAGATGGTAAGACAGATGACTGTTGTGATGGTGCTCATTTTGCCAGGCATGATCTGTACAAAACACATCACAATGCTCTACAGATTCAGCTATGATCTGGAGACAGTAAATCCACTTGGGTCAAAATCAAACGTTCATAAAATGGGAGCAGTGTATTTTTTTATTGAGAAACTTAACCCCTGTGTATAATTCAAGCTTGGCACACATTCATCTTTGCCTTTTCAATTCTACTGATAGAGAAAAATAAGGCTTAGTAAAAATTTTTCAGCCTCTTTTAGATGACAAAAAATCCTAGCGAGTCAAGGCATAAACATTAAGATAAGAGAAGAAACACACATAATACATGGAACAGTATGCCTTTTGACTGCTGTCAGTCTTGTTTTTCATATGTTGTGTGGATATGTGGAAAGTTTTTCTGCAGATAAGTCCTGCCATATTTGCCTTATTGATATAACAATTTCACAAAGTATGTTCAGTGAAGATGATCCTGAAAAGAGAGACAGACATAATTACCAGCAGAATGTTGTGTTGTGAATGTATCTATTACAGGAATCAAAGAAGACTCATGCTTGAATAACTTAGAATAATTTCATGTAACTGAAAATGTAGGGGTCGACATAATGCATGATGTCCTTGAGGGTTTTGCACCTTTGGAAGTTAAACTTTTACTTCAACACTACTTTTATGAAGAAAAACTGTTGTGGCTGGAACAGTTGAATGAAAGAATAGCCAGCTATGATTATGGGCATTCAAACACACAAAAAAAACAAACCAAGTGTCATCCTTAACCTGAAATCGAGACACCCATCAAACAAACAGCAGCACAGATGTGGAGCCTCATATAAAACTTACCTTTTCTTTTGGGGGACATTGGCAATCCTGAAAGCCTGCACTGACAGTTGTTCATTTTGTCACGAGAGATATGCAGCATTATATTTGCTCCTGTGGTAACCAGAGGTCTTGCGGTGTTCCTGAAACAGCTTATCATAGATCATCATAAGTTGTTCAAAGAACTTTATCCCGATAAATTTATCCTCAGTGAAGAACTGAGCTCCTTTGCAGATGAGTTAACAGGGACAGTTCATGTGTCAAACTCAGTCAGTCTGGGGGGGACACGTACAGAACAGGGAGCATTCTGATGCTGTCAGCCACTTTTGAACAGGAACCAATCTTTGGAGAAGTTGTTCATTTATTCACAAAGGTGGACAGAAACATTGTGTTGGCTTTTGTAATGATTGTTAATGTTAAATATTTTGATGATCATTTTTACTTATATGCTGTGGAAAAGATGGAGGAGTAGACTTGTAAAAATTCTGGTGTGTCAGATTCCCGACACCTGGATTTTCAGACGAGTTCAATCAAAGATAAAAAGTTTTGAAATAAGTGAAATGATGTTGGGGTTATGTGTCATGTTGCCTAATGAAATTGGAAAAAGAACTGTTTTGTTCTATGTCGGACATTTCCTTTATTACTGCTTAAAATTTTGTTATATTCTATTGTTATATTTCTATGAATTTCTATGTTTATTGTTGTATTTCTATGAATTTTATTGTTAATATTTCATGATAATAATGTAATAAATGTGTTGAAGTCATAAATTGTTTATTTTATTGTCATGAACTAATTGTATGTCAAATGATAACACATTTGTGTGTAGGGTTTCAGGTACAGTGTTGTCCCAAAACTCACCCATTGATGTGTAAGAATTTAACAGTTTGTGTCAGTTTTAACACATCCTTTCTAAGAGTGTAAGAGAAAAAAACTGCTGATTGGTTATTTTGTTTAGTAGCTGATGACATTTGCCTGATTACCTTTACGATGTAATTATAACCTTTAGAAAAAAATCTGTGAATGCCAGCAATCACCATTGCAATATAAAAAAAATGAAGTAACTATGAAACCCCCAACCCACCCACCCCCCCGGCTCTCATCGGCTCCGCATTTTGTTCCTGGCTGCGCAGCTGTGAAAATGGTCATAACTGTTTCCAAACGCCATGATAATGCTGCTCTCACACTAGCGTTTATTTTCAGTCGCACATGACCCTTTCGTCGCACATACAGTGGGACTGCACGCTTGCATTGAGTCAAGTAGTGTCTGTCCAATATTTTCTGGCTTTTGGTCAGATCTGAACAGGGCTTTGCTGTTTAGCTCTACGGTATCTTACTAGTCAGCATCTTCAGCCGTGACTATTAACGTTCCGTTTATTTGCCGCAACCGCCGATTCTATCGTCCACTTCTGTCGTGACTGAATTATTACGCTACGTCTGCAGGCATCCTGTGACACCAGTGGGCAGGGACGTAAGGTAAGGACACTAAATCAGTTTCTGAACATATTGTTTTTTCATATGGATTGTCAGTGGCAGTTTATGCAGCAAGTGGCACAGGTCGAGCGTGTTGTTGGAGGCGTACTGAATTTGACTTAAATAACGATACTGGCATTATCAAACCGGAGATGAAATACTTAGTATTGTCATTGATAATTACTTACATGCTGAGAATTTCGTTGATTTACTAGTTTAAATCACGAATAGATGCAAATACTTTTACATTACACACATTTCGGCTGGCTTTTAGCAAATCTGTTTGAATACGATTTCTGGTCAGTGGTGTCGCCTGTGGTTTGTCATGCAGTTCGCGACGTGCAGCATATACTCTAGCCTGTTTTTTTGGGGGGGATGCATTTGAAGTTTAATTGTGTTGACTGGTCACATAGTAGGCAGTGCATCGTATTAGCCTCTTTTCACATTTCCATGGAACAAGGGAGGCGGCTCTGTGACGACGTATATATATGTGAGAGATATATGTGACGAGTTTCATGTAAAGCTGGAAGGATGTAGTGTCTGTAGGTAATTTGGCATGCATCCCGTCAAATCTGTAGTATGTGACACGCCCCATGACCGTGATCTTGCCAAATATTTTTGCCACATTTTTATCTATTCTCCTTAAACACTTGAAATTACTATTATACAATCGGTGGCTATTTTATTAGGTACACCTACCTTGTACATTCACGGACTTTTTAAAATTGGAATTAATGTCGAGTATAGGGTGAGTTCACTTGGAGATAAGGTAAATTTGGAGATTTAAACTTAAAAGCATTTATTTTTTGGCTTGAATGAAGGTCAAAACTAAGGCCCTTGCAGTGTAAGTGCCTGATAGAAATAACATGATTTAATTCATACAACATCATGTCAGTGGGCCAGGTCAGAATCAAACTGGAAGCTAACCCTAAAAATGAGCAAGTGAAAATATTTTGAATACAGTCAAATATATCTAGTATTTCCTATTATAAATAAATTTCATACCGGATCGGTCGAGGCCCGGGTTAACAACGACCGCCATCGGCGCCGGTGACCTACAGGCTGCCGGTGGAAATTGGGCTCCTGTTGGTCGAAGAAGTAGAGGAGGGAGGAGAGTGCGTAGACAGAGAGAGAAGAGGAAAGGTAAGAGTGTAGGACTGAGAATAGGAACTTTGAATGTTGGTACTATGACAGGGAAAGGTAGAGAGCTGGCTGATATGATGAAGAGAAGGAAGGTGGATATACTGTGTGTACAGGAGACCAGGTGGAAGGGTAGCAAGGCTCGTAGTATAGGAGCAGGATTCAAGCTGTTTTATTACGGTGTGGATAGTAAGAGAAATGGGGTAGGTGTGGTCTTGAAGGAGGAGTTTGGGAGGAATGTTCTGGAGGTGAAGAGAGTGTCAGACAGGGTGAGGAGTCTGAAGTTAGAGATTGAAGGGGTGAGGTTGAATGTTGTTAGTGGTTATGCCCCACAGGTAGGTTGTGAGTTAGAGGAGAAAGAGAGATTCTGGAGTGAGTTACATGAGGTGATAGAGAGTATTCCCACGGGGGAGAGAGTGGTGATAGGAGCAGATTTTAATGGACATGTTGGTGAGGGGAACACAGGTGACGAGGAGGTAATGGGCAAGTTTGGAGTTAAGGAAAGGAGCCTTGAAGGACAGATGGTAGTGGACTTTGCTAAGAGGATGGATATGGCTGTGGTTAACAATTATTTTCAGAAGAGGGAGGAGCATAGAGTGACTTATAAGAGTGGAGGTAGGAGCACACCGGTAGACTACATCCTATGAGGAAGAGGCAATCTGAAAGAGATTAGTGACTGTAAAGTGGTAGTGGGAGAGAGTGTAGCCAGACAGCATAGGATGGTGGTGTGTAGGATGACTTTGATGGTCTGTAAGAAGAAGAGGTCAAAGATTGAGATGGAGAAGAAAACCAAGTGGTGGAAGCTGAAAAAGAAGGAATGTTGTGAGGACTTTAGACAGAAGTTGAGGCAGGCTCTGGGTGGTCAGGTAGTGCTGCCAGATGACTGGGAAACTACAGCAGAAGTGATCAGGGTGACAAGAAGAAAGGTGCTGGGTGTGTCATCTGGAAGGAGGAAAGAAGATAAGGAGACTTGGTGGTGGAATGAGGAAATTCAGGATAGTATCCAGAGGAAGAGGTTAGCCAAGAAGAAGTGGGACATGGACAGGACTGAAGAAAATAGACAGGAATACAAGGAGTTACAGCACAGAGTGAAGAGGGAGGTGTCTAAGGCCAAGCAGGAGGCATATGACGAGTTGTACACTAGGTTAGACACTAGAGAAGGACAGAAGGACTTGTACACACATTTCTCTTTACTTTTGTTTGTGTAAAGCTGCTTTGAGACAATGATCTTTGTAAAAAAGCGCTATACAAATAAAAATGAATTGAATTGAATACAGGTTAGCTAGGCAGAGGGATCGAGATGGGAAGGATGTGCAGCAAGTTAGAGTTATTAAGGATAGAGATGGAAGGGTGCTCACAAGTGAGCAGAGTGTACAGAGGAGATGAAAGGAGTACTTTGAAGAGCTGATGAATGAGGAAAATGAGAGGGAAAAAAGAGTAGAAAGGGTGACCTCAGTGGAACAGAAAGTAGATAAGATTAGAAAGGATGAAGTCAGGAAGGCTTTGAAGAGGATGAAAAGTGGAAAGGCAGTTGTTCCCGACGACATCCCGGTGGAGGTCTGGAAGTGTCTAGGAGAGGCAGCAGTGGAATTTTTAACTAGTTTGTTTATCAGCGTTTTAGAGAGTGAGAAGATGCCTGAGGAATGGAGAAGTAGTGTATTAGTGCCGATCTTTAAGAATAAGGGTGACGTGCAGAAGTGCAGCAACTATAGGGGGATAAAGTTGATGAGCCATACAATGAAGCTATGGGAAAGAGTAGTGGAAGGTAGTGGAAATTTGTGAGCAGCAGTATGGCTTCATGCTCAGAAAGAGCACAACAGATGCGATTTTTGCTCTGAGAATTTTGATGTAGAAGTATAGGGATGGTCAGAGGGAGTTGCACTGTGTGTTTGTAGACTTGGAGAAAGCGTATGACAGGGTGCCAAGAGAAGAGCTGTGGTGCTGTATGAGGAAGTCAGGAATAGCAGAGAAGTACACTATATTACCAAAAGTATTCGGTCACCCATCCAAATGATCAGAATCAGGTGTCCTAATCACTTGGCCTGGCCACAGGTGTATAAAATCAAGCACTTAGGCATGCAGACTGTTTTTACAAACATTTGTGAAAGAATGGGCCGCTCTCAGGAGCTCACTGAATTCCAGCGTGGAACTGTCATAGGATGCCACCTGTGCAACAAATCCAGTCGTGAAATTTCCTCGCTCCTAAATATTCCACAGTCAACTGTCAGCTTTATCATAACAAAATGGAAGAGTTTGGGAGCAACAGCAACTCAGCCACGAAGTGGTAGGCCACGTAACCTGACGGAGAGGGGTCAGTGGATGCTGAAGCGCATAGTGCAAAGAGGTCGTCGACTTTCTTCACAGTCAATTGCTACAGAGCTCCAAACTTCATGTGACCTTCAGATTAGCCCAAGTACAGTACGCAGAGAGCTTCATGGAATGGGTTTCCATGGCTGAGCAGCTGCATCCAAGCCACACATCACCAAGTGCAATGCAAAGCGTCGGATGCAGTGGTG
>CM040998.1:4642828-4668914 GCA_022985145.1 Pangasius djambal
AAGGTTGGACAGGATTAGGAACGAGTACATCAGAGGGACAGCTCATGTTGGACGTTTGGGGGACAAAGTTAGGGAGGCCAGATTAAGATGGTTTGGACATGTTCAGAGGAGGGAGAGTGAGTATATTGGTAGGAGAATGTTGGACATGGAGCTGCCAGGCAGGAGGCGAAGAGGAAGGCCAAAGAGGAGGTATATGGAGATAATAAATGAGGATATGAAGCTAGTGGGTGCAAGTGTTGAGGATGCAGAAGATAGGGATAGGTGGAGAGTGATGATTTGTTGTGGCGACCCCTGAAGGGAAAAGCCGAAAGAAGAAGATTTCCTATTATAAATAAATTTCTAGACGTTTTTACTCATTGGCATATCTTTTTTTTCTTCTTCTAATTTTAAGCTTTTATTTCTAGAAAGAAGCAAAAAGATCTGCCAATAGAATAAGAAAATGTACCACTTGAAATGTGTAAAAGCATCTAAAAATAGTATTATATTTAATGTATAATAATCCCATAATAAGAAATATTAGATACTTTTGCCCACATCCAAGATATTTTCACTTGCTAAAAGGACCATGCAGAGACCTTTGGAAGTTTAAAAAGGGGCCCATGGATCATTATGTTAAAACACCAACTACAGCAAACCTGCTGAACTATAGTAACCAATATTCAAAGAGAAATGTGTAAAATGGAAATATCATAAATCAATCATAACATACTTTGTGATTAAACCTTAGAAGTATAAGAGGCCACACTACAGCCAGCAGAGGTCAGCAGTGGCGCACAGTGAGAGTGGTCGTCCAGAGGAACCCAGCCTATGACACTGGTCCTCCTTCATAAAGGGGTGACTCGTACGGTATGTCAGGGCTTTGCTCGAAATTTAACTAAGAAGAAAAAGAAATATAGGAATCAGAAACAGAAAGAGAAGGAACTGAAAAGAGAAAAAAAGAAAATAAAGGAAAAAGGAAAAGAGAAAGAACAAAGGAGAAGGAAGGAGTATGTGAGAACTGAAGACAAGATACAAGACAGAATAGGTAAGAAGGGAAAACTAAAAGATAAAAAATATGTACATGAATGCTACCCTCCCTGAAGAGCCCAAGGTTTTGGAAGCCTATTCCCCTTTTGATATTTTATTTGTTCCAGTTTAATAAAGAAGATTCCTTTGTTTGAGTATCCCATTTTGACGTTTCCTTTGTTTGGTTTTGGTGTGCCTGCCCCTAGTCCTTGAACAGCAGCCCTCCCAATTCCCCTCAGGGTACCCAAGGTAGCATTTATGATGTCCCTGTTGAGGGGACAGGCTCTGTCATGGGCCACTTCATTGTGGGAACAGGGGTCAGAAAGCTGCACTTCAGTAACACAGTTCACTGAGGCCCTGCACCGGACCTTTTACAATCTAGAGGGGGGCCAGGAAGCAGTGCTCAACTGCTTTGCATCCAACAGGGGGGGTAGGACGAGAGCCGATTATATGGTGGAGTTTCGCACCCTGGCTCCTGAAAGTGACTGGAACCAACCCTAGAGGCTCTCTATGGACTGGACTTCTAGTCTGATAACTGCTTCAGGGAAAGAGAGCAGACCTGGGGCCTGAGTTCTCGGAACGTTCAGCAATCCCTTCCCCCGGTTCACTATACCAGTGGGGGCACAGGGTGGAGGGCCTGTGATGGACATAAAACAGCCTCCTGATAGCACCGGGGTGTTCTTAAAGGTCACCCTGTCCTGGGATGGTCAACGCCTCTCCAGGCCTTTATTGACACTGGGGAAGTGGCAAATTTTATTGATATTGCCTTGGCTGACTGCTTAGGCTGACCGCATATAAGTGCACCTCCCCCAGGAAGGCTGTTTGCCCTGTCTCCTCTTGAATGGGTGGCTTAGCCACGGGTTCCAGTGGTTTATTAACGAGGTCCTGAGGAAGGCCCTGGATACATATGTGTACCTGGATGATATTTTGATTTACGGTCTGTCCAGGGAAGAACACAGGCCATTTCAGTGAATTCTCCATTTGTTGTTGGAGAATCGCCTTTATAACAAACTACAGAAGTCTGTCTTCCATATTTCCACGGTGTCCTTCTTGGGATTCATGATCTCCAAGGGGATGCTGAGCATAATTCCAACTAATATCAGAGCAGTCCAGGATTGGCCCCACCCCATCTCCCTAAGACTGGCCCAGTGCTTCCTGGGATTCGCCAACTTCAGAGCCAACTGTCCGAAAATTCAGCGTGATTGCAGAAACGTCTAACCGTACTGACCTAGAAGTCCCCGGGTCAGGAGGCTTTTGAGGTGCTCAAGAGGAGGCTTACAAGCTCTCTGGTCCTCCAATTGCCTGATCCCGACAAACTGTTTGTTGTAGAGGTTGATGCCTCTGATGTAGGTGTGGGAGTGGTTCTTTCACAGTGATCAGGCCCTTCTCACAAGCTCCACCCCTGGGCATTCTATTCACACTCGCTTATCCTGCTGGAGCGAAATTATATTGGGGACTGGGACCTCCTTGCTGTTAACCTGGCTCTTAAAGAATAGAGGCATTGGCTGGAGGGATCTAAGCACCCATTCGTGGTCTGGACCGATCACAATAACCTGATCATGAGCAGATCCTTTCTTTCTCCACACTTTGGCCTTTCCATTTGGTAGAGGTTAATCTTGGTTCCAGAACTTGTGGAACTTGTGGAACTCATTTCTGTACTTTGCGAATTCCTTCTGATTCTTACTGTTGATGAGTGGCTTGCATCTTGTGGTATAGCCTCTATATTACTGCTCTCTCTCATAGTTTTCTTTGAACAGTGGATTGTGCCCTGTGGAGGTTGTTGGTGATGCCACTGAATGTTGCTTTTGGGTTTTTCTTCACAGCTGTCACAATGTTTCTGTCATCTACTGCTGTTGATTTCCTTGGCCAACCTTCTTTTTCAGGTCATTCCAAATTGTTGCATTGGCTGTGCTTTTCTCCCATAGACAGCTCTCTGGTCTTAATGTTGGTTTATCTTTTTTAACAATGGACACAACAGTGTTTAACAATGCATGCCTGGCACTGAGTTGTCTAATCAGTGGGTGAGAGTAATAAAGGAGTAGCTGGAAACACTTGAGGGAGAGAGATGAACTCATGTTTTATGTTTGTGCTACGTTTGTGGTTTCTGTTGTGTTTGAAAGGGGAGGAAACGCTGCCATCCACCTGAAACGGGGAGGACCCGCTGACATCCGGCAGGAGACAGAGATGCGGCTGCAGCGGATGGCAGCCGTTCCTCACCTTTTCAGGCTGCCGGCAGTTACTCCTCTGTCTTCCAGCAACTGTTCCAACACCAAACTTTCTCAGCAACGCAATCCTCCCGTAGTGGCGAGGGGGATTTTAACAAACTTCACAGGTGGGCAAGGAGGAGGCGGAACTGAGTGAACTCCAGCATAAAACTTTAATAATATAAAGATCTCAGACATAACAGAACCCACAAATGTAGCACAAACATAAAACACTCGTGCATCTCTCTCTCCCTCAGACGTTTCCAGCCGCTGCTATATTACTCTCTCCTACTGATTAAACAACTCAGTACAAGGTGTGCATCCTCACAGCCTAGCCCCTCCCTTCTCCTCGTCACAAACAACAAACGCAGTCTTCCCAGGCAAAACCCAGGGCTCAAACCAAGTATAGCCATTCAGAGCTATTAATAGGGCACACCTGGGCAACAAGAAACACCTGTCAGTCACATCTATATTTTTGATCACTTGAATAGTGGGCGGGTTCTGATCTACTGTCTCATATTCATCTTTTGATCTCAAACCCCAATCTCTTCAGTGTATCATAAAAACAGAAGAATTGGCCTTGTTGTTCCAGTACTTTCGGAGGGGACTATCTGAATTCACCCTACTGGTTAAGTTGATATGATTGCATTTCATTAAAGAGCAAATTCCCTTCTGCAGTGTTGTCACACTTTTAAATACCATCTACATCACCGGCTGCTGCTCCTTAACATAATCTAGAAATGAAAATTTGTTCTGCCGATTGTTATAATGTATATATAGTGCAGTGTATTGGTGAGCTGAATATGAGGAGAGGGTGGCACAGTGGCACACCTCACAGCTCCAAGGTCTCTTGTTCGATCCTGAGCTTGAGTTACTGTGTGGAGTTTCCATGTTCTCCCTGTGGCTTTTCTCCAGGTTCTCCAGTTTCCTCCCACCTCGCAAAACATGCATTGTCTGTAGGTGTGAATGATTTTTTGAATGTATGTGCGTGGTGCTCTTCAATGGACTGAATTATCCCGCTTTGTGCCCAGTGTGGATAAAGTGGTTACTGAAGATGAATAAATGAATATCAAGAGTAATTGACAGAAATGTTCTTAATGGCACCAAAGCTCTTACCTGTGTGGCGGCATGGGCATGGTCGTTCAGGTGGGCATTCAGCTGTGGACGGAGAGGAGGCGGGTCCAACTGGCACGTAAAGCATGATGATTCTCACCTGTGTCTTATTACCACCAGTTTACTTTTGTGTTTGTGAAAGAGTGTGTGATATAGCTGCCAGTGCTTGCAAGACACACACATACACACTCACGCGCTGCGGAGCATGACCTTGAACTTGACGGCGTGAAAGCTGCGAGTCCGGGACAGACCCGTTTCTGCTGGGTTGTTTTGGTTTTGTTGAGTTTTTTAAAGTGCACTGAAAAGTGCGGACTGAACAAATGTGAACATGGGGCTCAGCTAAAATTCCGCCTGTCTCCCAAGTCTTCCTCTACACCATCACACACCAGGTTCTACAGTGGTGCCAAAACCTGGGTATTGAGGAGGTATTTGACGCTGCCATGGCAGCCTACCCACTCAGTGAGATTGTCAAGGCCCTTGCCATCCTCCACCAAACCCAATACCAAGCACTCCTCAACCTGCACAACGAGCAGCAGCTGCACTTCGAAGCCCTCGCAGAGGAGCAGGCTGAGAGCCGGTGGGCGCTCTAGAAGTTGCTGCAGCCCACCACATCTCTGGGTGTTTTCCCTGCCACCATGCCACATGCTCACCAAGATGACCTCCCTTCCAGATGTGCTGAACAACTTCTGTGCTTGGTTTGAGGTGCAGAATGACATAAAGGCGAGGAAGACCACCCCTCCTCCCAACAACCAGGTGTTGTGTCTAACTACGGCTGATGTGAGGAAAACTCTACACAGAGTCAACCCACAGAAGGCTCCTGACAACATTCCTGGCAGAGTGCTCAGAGGATGTGCAGATGTGCCTCAATGACTATTGTCCCATCATCATGAAGTGCTTAGAGAGGCTCGTCATGAGGCACATCAAGACCCTGCTGCCCCCTCACTAGACCCCCTACAGTTCATATATTGTCCCAACCGCTCAACAGACAACGTCATTGCCACCACCCTCCGTCTGGCCCTCACCCACCCAAGACAAAAAGACACATATGTTTGAATGCTGTTCATAGACTTAAGCTCAGCATTCAACACAATCATTCCTCCAGCACCAGATTGGAAAGCTGAGCTGGCTGGACTTGAACACATCCCTCTGCAACTGGATCCTGGACTTCCTCACTGGGAGACCTCAGTCAGTCCGGACCGGGAGCAGCATCTCCAACACCGCCACACTGAGCACTTGGGTCCCCCAAGGCTGTGTGCTCAGTCCACTGCTGTTCACTCTGCTGATTCACGACTGTGCATCATCAAGTTAGCTGATGACAGAGACAATGGTGGGTCTCATTAATAAGAATGACAAGTCAGCATACGGAGAGGAAGTGCAGTGACTAATGGACTGTTGCAGACCCAACAACCTGTCTCTGAATGTGGACAAAACAAAAGAGATGGTTGTTGACTTCAAGGAGAGCATGGAGCGACCACTCTCTGCTGAACATCAGCATCTCCTCTGTGGAGATTGTTAAGAGCACCAATTTCCTTTCTGTTCATCTGGTGGAGAATCTGACCTGGTCCCTCGACACCAGCTCCATAGCCAAGAAAGCCCAGCAGTGTCTCTACTTTCTGTGAAGGCTGAGAAAAGCTCCATCTCCCACCGCCATCTTCACCATGGGGCTCCTGTCTTAGGAAATTTGTACTCGACTTGCACTGTTTGCACATGTTTGCACACATGCACTTTATGTAGTCCTGTGTAGGTCTGTGTAGTCTTTAGCTAGTTCTGTGTAGTCTCATGTAGTTTTGTGTTTTTTATGTAGCACTGTGGTCCTGGAGAAAAGATGTTTCAATTCACTGTGTACTGAACTAGCTGTATATGTCTGAAATGACAATAAAAGCCACTTGTCTCGTAAGCTCTTGACCTGTATCTGCATGATTTTATATATTGTGCTGCTGCCACATGATTGGCTGATTGGATAACTGCATAAATGAGCAGGTGTATAGGTGTTCCTAAATGGGTGATGTGAATTTCATAAAAAAGTTGGAAATTTATGATAAAACAAATTTGATTAATCAAAGATAACAGTCAAATAACTGATTATCAAAATAATCAATATCATCAATAATCAATAGTGACAGCCCTAGTGTGAATTGTTTAGAGTAGCTGTGCGTATAAATGTGCAGTCCCCTCCGAAACTATTGGAATGGCAATGCCAATTCTTTTGTTTTTGATATACACTGAATATGATAGTAGATCTGAATTTCAGCTTTCATTTCCTGATATTTACATTTAGATAAACTACATAGAAACATCTTTTGTTTGCACCCACCCATTTCAAAAATATTGCAACATGTGAGTAACAGTGTGCTCAGGTGTGCCCTGTTAGAACAAATAATAGCTATGAATGTCTACTCTTGGTTTGAGCCCTGAGTTTCACCTGTGAAGACTGCATTTGTTTTTAAAATGGATAAACCATCATCAAGACCAGAGAGCCTTGTAGGGGAGAAACGCAAGCTATTTTGAAGCTGTGAAAAGAGGGAACATAGATCAGAGACATTGCACAAGCATTGGGCATAGCCAATACAACAATTTGGAATGTCCTGAAAAAGAAAGAAACTACTGGTGTACTAACAACCAGACATCTAACAGGTCAGCCAAGGAAAACAGTTGATAAAAGAAACGTTGTGAGAGCTATAAAGAAAACCCCCAAAACAGCATTAAGTGACATCACCAACAACTTCCACAGGGCAGGGGTGAAGATATCACAATCCACCATTCAAAGAAGATTTCGAGAGGCCATACCACAAGATGCAAACCACTCATTAGCAGTAAGAATTGGCAGGTCAGTTTGGAATTCATAAAGAAATACAGAGATGAGCCACAAAAGTTCTGGAACCAAGATTAACCTCTAGCCAGATGCACACAGCATACTCACACCGGAAGAGGAAGACTGCAATTATCCTTTAAGTTGTTTGTTTGTTTTATGTTGTAAAACATAAGTAGTAATTTTGGTTTAATAAACTTCAGTTATTGTTTAGAATCTCAACAAGCCTTTCTGGATCTATTCATGCTAGTTTTCGACAATTCCTGCCTGATCCAGGACTGATCCAGACCTAGCATCAAAAGAAGAGGGTGTTCGATAGACACACCTGCTGCAGGTATTGAACTTTAGTAACAGTGTAGAATTTTCCGGTGCCAAACTGTTTTTTTCTATTTTTTCAGTTTATTTGTTTAGCGCTTTTTACAATGTCATTGTCTCAAAGCAGCTTTACACAAACAAAAAAGTAAGATGAAGTGTGAGAGTGTGTCTGATGAGCAAGCCGAGGCGATGGTGGCAAGGAAAAACTCCCTGAGATGGAGATAGGAAGAAACCTTGAGATATCCAAATCAATTTTATGGAGATACAATGTATTTGGAAGGTCCTTCTACGTCAAAGCTGTTTATGTTTATGTAATGTAAAAAATTATAAATTATAAAATGAGTGTGTGTGCAAACTGAACAGATATCCAATTTATTGATCAATTTCAAAGCATACTACAATTCAAACCAAAAGTTGTGTAGTGATCACAGGTAGGGCAGAGTCAATCTATATATATCAGCCATTCAACAAACTTTAATATTCATGAAGTCCTCATTCAAAACCCCATGTGTTTTAAATTCTGTTAAAATATTAATTAATTCTTTTGAGTAACTAAAAATTATTATTATAATATTGACATATTTGAAATATTTGAATATTAATTAATTCTTTTGAGTAACTAAAAATTATTATTATAATATTGACATATTTGAATATTATTTAGATATTTGCTGTTGTTCCACTGATTTGGTCACCTTTCTAGATGTTGCCCAATTGCGAGACAGCATATTCACTGCCCCGTTCAGCTTGGTAAAGTTATTATTGCTCTTTTTGACCAAGTGGTCAAAAATGGGAACTACAACAAATGGTAATAGGGGCCCACTGGGGCAGGAATCACTCTTCTCCATGATCACACTTTTAAAGTTTTAAGTGGCAGAGGGGCTGCAGACAGGATAGTTAAAGATATTACCTTTTCTGTGTTCGTCTTACACACTGTGGCACAATGGCAATGGGACACATACTGCTGCGTTGAATACAGTTGAATTTCCTTTAAAAAGTCCATTTGAACCTAAGTTATCAAAGTGAACACTGTCATCCCTAGTTTTCAGTCCTTTCCCTGAACAACTTTAATCTACACTGTTATCTAGTTAGCTGCGTAACTACCTATGTTGATAATGTGTCTATGCAATTGTCAGAAAACATCATAATTGCTTTCAAAAAGTATGATGTCTGAGTTCAATAAAGCCGTGAATGAAAGAATTGCATACTTGAAAAATCAATGAGCTAAATTTCTTCACAGATGAGGCAAATTATAGAAGTGAGGTGCAGTATTATTATATTTGACTTTTTGGTAGGCAACTGTCTGTGCTGAGGTGCTGGCTTTAATACTAGTTTACATTTTTCTGTTGTCGCATTGAAATTTGGAGTACATAGTGTAATTCTAGTGTATTGACATCATGTTGACTCTCAACTGCCTAATACATAGCTGCTCCAAAAATTCACTAGATAGTAGCTTATAGCATAAGTGTGAGAGCCTCTTGACTTAATTTTGTTTCAGACTATGTTGTTAAGAATGACCCCACCAATTTCTATGGTCATGAGCTGCTCCTGAATCTGTGGGTAAATTCTAATTATCAGCATCTGATTAATAATAATTAAATGCATTCTGTAGCTTGTAATATCATGCCACTTGTGTAAATGACAATTAACATGTGTTCATTAAATTTACGAATGCTATAGAGATCCCACTGGTTGATCACCATGACCGACACTGTGATAGGCATGAGTGATGTCCACTCTCAGCCAAGATCTGGCCACAGTTCAGAACTGACTGATGAAGAAAAGGAGATCATTAACAATGTGATTGTTCGGGCTGAGAAAATGGAGGCCATGGAGCAAGAGAGAATCAGGTAAGAAGTGGGATGCATTCATTCTGGTCATGGTGATCATGCACATAACAATGTGTATATGTCAAGTTCTGATGCTTTAATGCTTAGACAGAAATACTTGTCAAGTATTTAATTTCACTCAACAATATAATTTGGTCTTATAATAAAAAGAATACTGAAATGAAAAAAGTAATTAAGTATGATTTCTTGTTTCTGTTCATGGTAGGCGTCTAATGAGTCATTTGGACAACCTGAAGAAGACTGTGTGTGGGGATGGGGTGTCCCACTGCTTGTTGTGTGGGGAGCAGTTATGTGCCCTAGGAGTCCAATCTGTTGTCTGTGAAGACTGTAAAAAGGTTAGAATTGTTATATTAATATAAAATCTCAGGTTACACATGTATCCATATTCAGTGAACTTCGGATAATTGCTGGGGTGGTGTTTCAACATATGTATACCATGTATGTGCATGTTGAGACCATTAACACAAAGTCACATGGTGACCATATGATAGTATAAAATGGCATGGATAGTATAACATTCCCTTTGGAACCTTCTTTCTGAGGTTTTGGCTTATTGACGGGGAACCTTGGCGGTTATCCCTAATACATAGAATATCATTACATGCACAATACATGTAATGTACTATTTCACCTCTCCAATCTGCCAGGGGCAGCATTGCAACACTTAGAAAACCTTTATGAATAGGTCATGAGGAACCAACTCACCCTCAGACTGACTGGAAGGGCGTTTGGATATAATC
Organism: Pangasius djambal; assembly: GCA_022985145.1. Lineage (NCBI taxonomy): Eukaryota > Metazoa > Chordata > Actinopteri > Siluriformes > Pangasiidae > Pangasius > Pangasius djambal. The sequence continues at coordinate 4,652,865 of CM040998.1, forward strand.
ATCACATTCACCCCACTGGGAGAAGAAGTTGATCTTATAAGATCTGCAGAGGCTCAAGTGCATACCTCCTCTAGTGGCATATCTCTCATTAGAGTCCATGAGGATGTGGAGTGGCCTGTCACCATAGAACTGGGCTTCTAGTCCATGGTGATGTCCCATCACACAGCGGTCCAAAATTCTACTTTAGACAGACATCGCGCCAGATGAATAGCTGGTTCCATAACCAGTTAGCTGTTCTGTGGGTCACATAGCCCCAGTGGGGAATGTTCTGTAGATTGACCACTGTAGCACATCATGTCCATCACAAGCTTCTTTGGTCTGAGGCACCTAATCTTAGGCAGGGATCTAGATTTCTGTCACACGGTTACCCCAGATCCCTGTAGTCATTAGTGCAGGAAGGATGAGGTTATTGTCTAGGCATGCAGTTCTCTCAGACTTTTTCTAAGGTGATTTTCAGCTAAAAGTGCTGTCTATAATGATATTCCTTTTAGATGAGCGTCCTGCTTGGGTCCGTACAGAGAGATATTAAGGAATTCCAACACACAGGGAAAATCCCACATCTGACTTCTGAGGAGCATGGTGGATGAAAGGCCCTAGCTCGTTTTGGAAACATTGTTTATGAGATTAAAGCTCCAAGTAGACAATGTCTTTATGAGAACAGTGGTGGAATTATGGAATAGTGGTTATATTTGCCTTGAGTAATTGCAGAATGCTCTGTAGTGTGGGCAGAGTCAGTAAAGGATGTGGTAAGGTATACAGTAGGCCCCTAGGTCCATTGTGGGCCACTCTGCCCTGTCTTCGAGTGTTGGTATGGTTCACTAAGGAGAACCATGCATTCTGTTGGCAAAGGGGTGTGCCTGGATCTGCTATCTGCACTACACAACAGTGTAAGATGAGTGCAGGACAATAAATCCACAGAACAGAACAATAGATACACAGGACAGTAAATACTTAGTACAGGATATACACCTAAGTGTTTTACATTTACATTTACATTTATATTTATGGCATTTGGCAGACGCCCTTATCCAGAGCGACTTACAATTACCTCATTTATACAACTGAGCAGTTGAGGGTTAAGGGCCTTGCTCAAGGGCCCAGCAGTGGCAGCTTGGCGGTGTTTGACTACCTCTGGTGAGCGTTTGGAGGCAGCAGGGTGTTGAGTAAACTGACTGCCTCAGGGAAGCTGTTGGTGGTGGCAGGAGGGTGAAGAGTCCATAAGAGGGGTAAGAGCACTGGGAACACCCAGACAAAAAGTCCAGAATCCAGTTGCAGAGGGAAGTATTCAGCTCAGCCTTGCTATCAGTTTCTGGGGGATGATTGTGTTGAATGCTGAACTGAAGTGTATGAACAGCATCCTTACATAGTTGTCTTTTTTTTGTCCAGATGGCTCAGAGAAAGGTGTATGGTAGCAGATATGGTGTCCTCTGTTGAGCAGTTGGGATGGTAGGCATACTGAAATGGATCCAGTGTGGTGGGAAGACTGCTCTTCATGTGTTTCATGACTAGCTGCTGTGACGGCAGGCCAAAGAACTTTGCACAAAGAAGAAAAAGCGCTCCTCACTCAGATGCCGCCTGAGTGCTAAATGGACAGTGCCACTTCAGCACTTGTGTTTTGGGCAGCTGAAGTGCACATGACTCTAACACAGGGTGGCCCAATTGTGCATGGCTGGCAGCCAATTGCTGCGGCCGTGGCTCTCTGCCATCAGTGAGAAGACCACGGACTATAAAAGGGCTCCTCTGCTGCAGAGAGGGGGAGTGCGCTCTCGCTCCCAACTAATGTGCCTGTCTCTCTCTCCCCCACAGACAGCAGTGATGCCTCCATGCCCAGCTCACTTACCCCTTGACTGCACCACGTAGGTGCCGTCATCGACCACCCCGACCCTCTCCTGCACTTGCAAACCTCACTCCTTCGCCTACACCCCTTCCCTTTTAGTAAATAAACAACAACTTTGGCACTTATTTTGGTTTCTTCTGTGTCTGTGTTCAGTCCCTCACAGCCCTGAGTTGCTACACCACTTGAAGCACTTGAAGCACACATGGAAAACTGCTTGGTTCAGAGAACGGTTGAAGATGTCTGTGAGGACATCTGCAAGCTGATTACCACATTCCCCGAGCACCTGGCCAGGTATGTTGTCAGGACCTGCAAATTTCCAACTCTGGATATAGTTTTCCTGATGTCTACTGAAGACAGACAAAGTAGTTGGTCAGTGGGAGTTGGGGTGGTCTTCCCTGCTGGCATATTGTTCTGTGCTTCAAACCGTGCATACAAATTGTTCATTGTGAGGCGTCACAATCACAGACAAGTGGTGTAGCTCTTTAGTCTGTGATGGCCTGAATGCCTTGCCATATGTGTTTGTATCCTTGGTATTTAGGAAGTGACTGTGGATTCTTTCTGCATAGTTGCACTTCACCTCCTTGATAGCCTGGGACAGATTGACCCTTGCTGTGAGGGCTGCCTTGTCGTCAGACCTGAAGGCAGTGTCTCGAGTTTTCAGCAGAGAGCGCACTTCAGCAGTCACTCACGGTTTCTGGTTTGCACGTGTGGTGATGGTCTTGAAGAAAATCACATCATCACATCTATGCACGTGCTGATGTAGCCAGTCACTGATACTGTGTATTCCTCCAAGTCTGTGGTGTTGTGGCAGCAGCCTCTCTAAACATATTCCAGTCTGTGTGTTCAAAACAGTCCTGAAGTGCTGAGATGGCTTCCTCAGACCAAGTTCTCACCTGCTTCAGAACAAGTTTGGCACATCAGAAGTGGTCTGTATGCTAGGATTAGCATAACATAGATGTGGTCCGAGCACACGAGGTGGCAGCGGGGTGCAGAGTTGTAAGCACTGTGATTGTTCATGTAAACATGGTGTAAAGTGTTTGTACCATGGGTCACAAAATTGTACGTAACGTAACAAATGGAGCTCTTCTCACAGTTCATTGTTTATTCCTCCTCAGCAGGAATGATAGGCATGTTCACCAGTGCTTCCGATGCGCATCTCTGGTAAAAGTTTCCCAATTGGTGCAGACTACACATAACATGCACCATATTTGTGGACCCCAAGTGGTTGCTGCGTGCTACCATGCCATCATCTTAGGGGGAAAAGTGCCTCTTGAACTGAACTGGTGGGTAAATCAAGTTAACCCAAGTCAACTTTATTTATATAGCACATCTAAAAACAACTTTCCTTGATCAAAGAGCTGCATAGCTCTGGTGCATGACCTCACTGTGGTGTTATAAGTAGACCAGATAGGCAGAATACAGGCATTAGGTGGACAAACCTATGCAGCCTCTTTAGTACACAGGAAGAGCAGTTCATACTACACCACCCACAGTAGGAAAAAGAGGAAACCCCCTAAGGCTGACGACTTAACAGAAAGTGGAGACTTGCTCATCAGATGCCAGGTTGGCATAGTGGATAGAGATCAGATAGTCTCAGATAGTACAGTAGAATATAGAGCTCTGGAGTAGTTCTCTGTCGAACTAAAACAGTCCATCCTAAGTGTTGAAATCATTTCAAGAATGTAATGTTTGTGTCCTAGAGGAAAAGAATTAAAAGAAAAACATTTAGAGCGCATGGAGAATAGCGGCAGGCAGAAACACCAGTGTATGCTCACACCCAGAACTGACTAAGTGTGTCAAAGTATTTGTGAAATTCTGCCCTTGTGAATTTTCACCATGTGAATTTCTGTCCTTCTCAGCCCAAGCATGTCAGAAAATCACTGTCTGTGATTCCTCTTTTGGAAGTTCCATGTAAGATGGAGAACCTTCTTTAGTCTCCTACTGCCCTGGTGATTTATGCATATAACCTTCACCATATTGTGGGAATGACAGGAGTGTCAGTGGCACGAAAGCAGGTAAGAAGAACATGAGAGCCAGTCAAGCTGCCCTAAATTCTGACAGTCTTGTGTGCTTTTTTTTTGTCATTTTGTCCATGGAAAAAAAAAATGCTTCCAGAGCTCTTACCCTTCTTATTGGGATGAGATGTTCTTGTCTGTGGTATTTGGGGTTAGCTGTAGGCTGAACCTATTTCCAGGATCTCTTCATTTAAATCACCCTTGAGAGGCTTACTGTTGTAGATGTGGTTAACAGCTGAAGCATGTCAGCAAGCATGGGAGCCATTCATAGCAGTCTACCTAACTGGTAAGGCAGGATAATGTCTACAACACATTGGAGCAACAGGGTCGTTAGCAGTCCCCCTGAATCAAGCTTTTCAGTGAGGCACTGCATGGTATATTCCAGTCAGGCATTAAAGGTGGATCGGACTGACCCCCTGATGTGACCCAGTCCGACAGATGGGCTTTAAAAGCATCAGACCACTGTCCTATTTCTAGCATGGGATCTGCCATTTTGGTTGTACTTCTTCCCAGAGGAAAGTAACTTTCTTGGGACAGATGGCTTCCCAGTGGGGATGGACTTTGTCTGGCACACACATGAGCTAATCATCTAAATATGGCAGTATCCTTACGCCATTTGCTGTTAGGGGCAAAGGGAAAACTTACATGCATCATTTGAATATCCTTGGTGCTCGAGAGAACCCAAAAGCTAAGGTCACGAGTAGTACTTTGAGCTGAAGTGCCTCTTTCTGACAGGCAAATGTCAATTGACAAGGCCCTGAACCTTGGGGGCCATTGGTAAAATTGAAGCCTGCATCCCTGTGACATTGTCAACAGGACCTTGACCATACTGGACCTGGACAAGAATTCGACTGTCATAGCTGTGCTCTGTGAGGTTCTTTAGCCATGGGGAGTGCCTTCTATAGGCTTGATCCCTGCTCAACTGAGCCTCCTGGCACCTTTTAGGGGATAGTGTGTCTGGTCTTGACCCTCTATTGTCTTCCCCATGGTGATGAGACTGAGGATTTAGCTGACCCACTGATTTGCTGGGTTACCTCGACTTAAAGTATCTTTGTCTCTGTTCGATCCTATTTTGTTTGTCTTTAGACACTGAGAACTAAATTCTCCTCTGTACTGCTTCTTTGGCTGCTGGCCTAAATACTGATTGTAGGTATTAGGGCAAAGTAGTTAGTTTATTTACCTAACTATATAGGGCATATAGGGTATATAGGGCAAAGTAGTTAGTTTCAATCACATCAGAGGGGTCCACTGTTTTTCGACTCATCACTCTCAACCAATCATCTGGCATTTTTAGATTGGCTATTATGACTCCTTTACAGCCATTTTCCTTAGCCTGCAGCTGGTAGCATCTAATTAAGATTCACTCTTGGACACTGACTCAGCTGTGACTTGGCTGATGATCCCTTGTTGGCCTCAAAGAACATCTTTGTCCTCTTTATATGAGGAACAGGAGGTGAATTCTGCCCCAGGCCTCTGTCAGACCTTCACCGAAAGTCATGAGTACTTCCTGCATGGAGCTTCTGCTTTAGCATCATCGCTTTCTATCCTATCGATCTACTTTGAGAGAGAGTCTGAGCACTTTTTTGGCTTTTTCCATTGGCCTTCTTCCATCATGCATGTGGCTAGCAGTGTTCCTGGGCTGTGGAAACTAATACAGAATTAATGTTGGTCTCTGTAATCTAGAGAGACCAGATTGTCCGCACAAAAGTGCATCCTGCTAAATGCACTATTCTGAGTGCACAGTGCGCAGTATATGGCACTAAGGAAAAGTACCACGATATAATATGAATAGTGGGACCATCCTACTGCGATTGTCTGCTAAGAGCACTGTTCTGAGTGCAGTTTTTTTAAGGAATAAAGCTCTAATCAAATGCCACAGTGTATTATGAATAGAGGGATTTCAGTTCTGCAGTTCATCCCTGTGAGTGCTATTCCAATTATAATTTGCTCAGAAATAGCTACAGGGCTAAAGGAGGCATTCACTCCAGGCTGTATATCCGAGGATCACTTTGCGTTATGAGCGTGAAATTACAAGATGAAAACCGCTTAACCACGTTCATGATTCAGCAGTGTTATTGTGGAAATGCAAGAGGAAAACCACTCTAGTCACGTTCACTTTTAGCGCTAAGTGTGGAATTACGTTGCAATTACAGTCCATTCCACCACATGCCTTGTAACTGATTTTATGAAACTATCACCAGCTTTGGAGATCAGGTCCACCTGTAGCTCTGACTGTAGTCACAAGCTTTTACCCAGATAGCTCAAAAACGCCTTGCATGAGTATGAGGAGATAAGAAGTAAAGGGGATACCATATTGCTGGCTCATGACTGTTCTGCAAATACAGCTCAAATCACATTAACAAATTTGCTGATGACACAAAATATGTACCAGACATACACAACAACAAAGGGGGTGGATCAGCTTAAACTCTAAAGTGGACAAAACAAAAGAGATGATCTTATATTTCAGAAGGATCCACGGCCATCACTCTACCCTGCACATCAACCCCACTATTGTGGAGTTACTCAAGAGCTCCACATTCTTTGAATCTCTAACTTTATATGTATTTCTTATTGCTAGGTGGAAGAAACCGAAAACATCTCCATACATATGCCTAAAACATTCCTCTGCTAAACACCACAGTTAAGCATAGTACTAATCATGAACTTCTAATAATTATGTGATTAGTAATTAATATTAAACTAGATAAAAGAATAAAGTACACCTTCACACTCACCCTCTCCGATTATTTATCACTAATTTAAATGCTGTTTCAATCTCTTAATCAATCTCTGTTTAGTTCTTCAAGTGGGAGAGGTTACTATCATATCACCTACTGACTTTCCTTTCATCATGTCTGCTAAGATGGTCTTCTCCAGTGGAGCAGCTACTATTATAGTCCCGTCATTGGACTTGTTGTGCTTCATATCGGAAGATGTTGACATGCATGTTGATTCCAGAAGAATTTAGTGACGAACAAAATAGATAGCTGAAGTCAGAGGTCAAGATAAAAACTTTACTAGGTCTCTTGGACATTAGATTCAATGGCTTCATTCATAGTCACACTTGTTAAGTTTTTCAATGTGGGATAGGGACCCTTGTGCATTATTGATGTGTATGATGTGTGTTCCTCTATCAGAGGCAGACTGTAGTAGATGTGGTCAGAAAGGCTCAGGAAGGGTCACTTAACCAGGGAAAACACAGAGAGCCCAACACACTTTGCAAAACTAGACAACAAATTTGCATTATCTTGAGAAAATACAATACCCACAAAGATAGTGAACTTTTCACAAAGATAGTGATCTGAAAGACCCGTTGAACCAAATGAAAAGGGCTTTCAGGTAAGAAGATAAGGAGACCAAATAGGTCCATTAAAAAGGGCAGAATGTAATTCCTACACTGTTCACCCAATTTGCATGTAAATATCCTCAAAAAAAAGCCGAGAGTCTGCATTTTGAGCTTATATCCATTATTTTATGGACTTGACTGTATATTTAGCTTTTAGGTATGTGCCATGCATCAAGTGTCAGAGGCTTTTATCTAACCATGTACTGTATGAAACAGTTACTATACTAGACATGCAAGCAGTAATCTTTATAAGTGCTTGTCAGAGGTTAATTTTAAACACAGCTAGCAGAATATTATCCTCAACTCTGTCTAGGCATTTGTTTAACTTACTAGTTCTTAAAAATGTTCTAAGCATTCAGGCACATTAGCAACTTCATTTAAAGGACAGACGAAAGGTTAGTTCTAATGATTTAGTGATCATTTAGCTAAGCTGCATGGTGGGCTGTCTGACTTACATAATATTTTGGAGTCAGAGTTCTACAGTTGATATAAAAAGTCTACACACCTCTGTTAAAATGGCAGTTTTTTTGTGAAGTAAAAGAATGAAACTAAGATAAATCATGTCAGATGTTTCCCCATCTTTAATGTGAAATTGCAAAGTATACAAATAAAGTGAAAAATAATCAGAACATTTTTAAGGGAAAAAAGTAAAAATAAAAAACCTACAATAACCTAATTTCATAAGTGTGCACACCCCTAAACTAATACGTTGTTGAAGCTCTTTTAGATTTTATTACACCACTCAGTCTTTTTGGGTAAGAGTCCATCAGTGTGGCTATCAGAATCTGTCAGACTCTATCATCTTTACTTGGCTATATTTTCCCACTCTTTCTTGCAAAATCATTCCTGATCCATCAAATTGTAAGGGCATCTGCTGTGCACAGCGCGCTTCAGGTCACCCCATAGATTTTTATTTTATTTTTATAGACCTGTTTGATTCAGGTTTGGGCTCTGGCTAGGTCATTCAAAAACATTGATCTTATTTTGGTTAAGCCATTTCTTTGTTGATTTGGATATATGCTTTGGGTCATTGTCATGCTGAAAGGTGAAATTCATTTTCATCTTCAACTTACTAGCAGACACCTGAAGGTGTTGCACTAAAATTTTTGCAGCAAACATAACTTTTGGAATTATGGAATTATTATGTGTTTTGGAATTGGTCTCATCGGAGCATAACACATTTTGCACATGGTTTGGGGTGATTTAGTTGAGCTTGGATGTTTTTTGCGAGAAAGCACTTTCTTCTAGCCACCCTACCCCATAGCCCAGACATGTCAAGAATATGAGAGATTGTTGCCACATGCAGTATTTTTCAGATATTCCTGCAGCTACTTTAATGTTGCTGTAGGTCTCCTGGCAGCCTCCCTGGTAAGTTTCTGTCTTATACTTTTATAATCTTTGGAGGGACATCCTGTTCTTGTTGATTTCACTGTGGTACTCCATTTTATCTATTTGTTAATGATAGCCCTTATGGTGGTCCAAGCCCAATGATTACAATCAATTGGCTGCCATGTTATGCTTAGCCAATCAGACAAGGACTTGGTGGGGAAGACATTTAATTTGCCATAACCAAATTCAAGTAAAATTTCATAAAAACATCCATAGTAAGTACAATTCATGAAGACTTCAACATGAACATACTAGATGGTATGGGCACATGTCATAATTCAGATTTGCAACTTTTATGTTATTTCACAGTTTAGGGTGCAATAAGCAATCTTTGATGAGTCTCTGTGCTTTTTCAGAGCAGAAAGATCAATCAGTAATTGTCAATAAAAAGTGCCTAAATGATATAAATTTGACATGGTTGACATTTTCTTTCTCTAATTTGTTTTGCAGTGGACCAACTGTTTAACCATTTTTTTGTACTCCATTTTGGAGGCAGCAGGCAAAACAACAAATTCTAGCAAATTAATTATACTTGGTATTTTGTGTGATTGTTCTTAATGAAAAATATGTTTTTCTGCAGAGCATGTGCACCAAATGTTGCATGCAGATTAACAGCCGATCACCGTCTGTATGGCTGTGCAAGATCTGTAGTGAACAGCGAGAGGTAAAGGAGAGATTTACTGACTTTCATATAGGGTTTGTTCCAAAAATTGTAAATAAGTAAATTAAAGAAAAAATTGTAAATAAGCTCTTTAAAGAATATTGTGAATTATAACACCCAACTGACTTCTTGTTACAATTTCTTATGTAAAACAGGTTGATCTTGTGATTTCATGTTTAATATGCTATTTCCTAATTTTGTCTGTTTCACATTTCTTTCTAAGGTATGGAAGCGATCTGGGGCCTGGTTCTTTAATGGCCTCCCTAAACAGTTTTTGCCTTCTGCCATGCCAACAGCCAAGTGCAAAGAGCATAATTCTGAGAAGATACCTGAGAACCAAGTTGCTCTTGCCACATCTGTAGCTGCTGCCCAGCCTCAAGTACAGGCTAGAGGTAACTTACATCATTTATTAAATATCATTTAACTGGATTCTGTTAAGTCTTTGTTGTTGTTGTTTTTTGCCCCCAAAAACTTTATTATTAAAATGTATTTTTTCTAGAAATATTACAATTGTTTACTCAAAATGGTGTATTATTTTATGTTTTTGAAGCTATATTAAGATTTTTGGAGTGCTGTTGTGAGCCAATTGCAGAACAACATTTTTCAAGGTTGTACTACAGTCTTCCACCACTGCATGCATTAATCTCAGGGCTGAATGTGCACACGTTCAGATACAATACAAGGATGTGTCCAAACAACAAAACACACTCTAAGTAGTGTCTAATGGTCTAAGTAATGCCTAAAAAGCAACGGCAACAATAGTCTAGTGATATACTATTTAGTGAGATAGTATGCAGTTTAGGACACTTTATTGTGCAAATCAATGTAACTGGCAAAGTTAGAGTACCAGATGAAACAGCAAAACCTCTCAATAAGAGCTAGTCTTTTAGTTAGTTACTGCCAATCAGTTTGCTCTTACTGTGACTGCCTGATACAGCAGCCTGGTTTTGTACAAACCCCCCCACCCCACCCCCCAATATGTGTTCTCTATGTATTCTATTATTTAATCTATGTATTTTGTTCTCCACCCTGTCAAAAAAAGTTTGGCACAAAGCAGATGTTAGCACTCACTACAGATTGAAAAGGCACAGATCAGATGAGCAGAGGGCACAAATATCGTCTGATATTACCTAGTTTGAGAATAGCAAAGTTAGAGAAACTCACCAACACACACTCATTAGTCAGTACCAGTTATCATGTGTTCTCTAGCTAAAACAATTAGCTAACTAGCTATCTAATCTAGCTAAAAACAAGCTAAATCAACTGAGTTACAAATACAAATTCCACACTGAGTGTAAATCAGCTGACTACCATCTATCATTTACTAACTTCCCACTTAATTAGAGACCATAAACAGCTTACCTATTCACCTATTCAGTAAGCAAAAATATAAAACAGTCATATTCATATTATCTACATGAGCTTTATTGGATATGTTTGGCATTTGTCCTGTAGCTCCAGAGTTGAAAGGTCATTCAACTATTGCTCCCCAGTCATCTGTCGCTCCAAAGCCTGCCAGTATTGTTGGTACCTGTAATTCAGAAACAGACAGTTCTGCTATGCTAAAACTGCACCAATCCACTACTGTCTGTGTAACTCAGCAGAGTGAGTTAAAATCATGCCATACTACTCAGAGTTATAACTTTCTTGTCTGAAGATTTCTAGTTTCCTTATTTTGTTTGGTTTATATCTTCCCAAAAATAACAGAGAAAGGGGCCTTCACAGGCAGTGGGTTGCAGGAGAAAGTGCCCCCTGTGGAAAGAGAGGAAAAGATTGAGCATGACAGCTTCAGTCTGGCACCTGCCTGTCAACAGACCCCTGGAAGAGAGAAAGATGAGGATGAGACCAGTAGCTATGACTCTGATGAAACCAGTAAGAACAATCTATCCTGAGGCTTTTTTTTTAATTTTATTGTAAATTTTATGATACCACTACAAGTATGGCAGCATTTTTAGCCAGTCCATGCAACTTTCAAAACAGAGCAACATTTTCTCGCTTCTCTCTGGCTTTGTCAGACACTCAGAAGACACTTGAAGACACAAAATTGTGTCTCTCTTTGAAGTTTTCCTTACTTGTCAGATACCTCAATTAACTCATACTGAGAATGAGATACCTGATTGCGACCAACCTGAAAGCATAGGTACATGTAGATAGCTCAAGGATGCATGCTACATTTGGCTTGAACTGAAATATCTCTTGCTGCAGAAAGATTGGCACCATGTCCATATGAATGTTAGTCACCACCAATTACAGCTTTATACAGTAACCATTAATTAGATATAGGCTAATTAATTAATTGATGCTGGGCATGCTGTTATGGGGAAATAATGAATTTAATAATGATACTGTAATAATGATACAATCAATTTAATAATAATAATGAAAAAAAAATATTTTCATGATCACTAGTGAAGTTGATGGTTATTCTTCAGGACAGAAGACTTTCTACTTTTTGTTTTCTCGGTAACATGACAAACTGTGTTTTTCTGGCTTATTGCCTTCAAGTGTGACAAAAGAGCGAGATTGGGGAAGTGACAGCTTTTTAGAGCTTCTAGAATGTTAGTGATAACAGGAAATAGCATCTTGTGGACCTTGCACAATCTTAAATATAATTTAAATTTAATATAATTAAAATTATGTATAGTTCCTTAATTATTAACAATTAATCACTGACACATTGCACATTGGTATAAGAGTAGTAAAATACTTTGGTATGTGCTGTTATCGGAAAATAATTAACTTCAGGGTGGTAACACACCACTCCAGCATTGATTATTTTCCCATAACAGCATGCCCTGTCATGTTTTATAATTAATTAATTAATACAGTATTATGCATTACTAAATAGTTTAGAAAATATATTAATTAACCATTCATTAATTATAGTAAAGAAAATGGACATATTTCCATATTAATTAAGCAAATGTAAGCAATAATTAACTTGATTTAAAATTTGGAGTAATAGAACTAACTGTGTTTAATTTATTATGATACGTATTTGCAAATTGTATTTTGTTAACTACAACAATTTAGCAATTTGAATAAACAGGAAAAATCAATAAATATTAGAATTAAAATAAATAAAGAGTAACTGTCATTTATTGACATTTTTATGTTGATATGTTAAAGTATTTACTGAGTAGGTAATAAAACACAGTGGGTTCTCTATTTATAGGAAAATAATCCATTATTGGGAAGCACAGAATACCAGAAGGTCCTCTGTCCTGAAGACTCACACATGACAGAAAACATATGGGCTATTCCAACAACCTAGTCTCGCAGAAAAAACTTAGCTGGATACTAAAGGATTTGTTCATAAATCGTTCATATAAAGTGTATAAAGTAATTTTTTAAGTAATTTTGATGGTGTTCATGAAAATCCTGTACATTTGGAAAAATATTATATCCTCCTATATAATATATCCTCATGAGCATGTGTAAATTCATGCATAAGAAGACTAACTAATGTAAACTCAATGGACTTCAAATCATATAATTTGCATGGATTACTGCACTTTTATATGTGGAATATACTGTCAAGTTTAAACTGCTTATTTTTATTACATTTACAGTATTTAGTAGCTTATATATTACATTTACAGCATTTAATAGATTATACATTTAATAGATTATCCACTTATACTGTATTATATATTTTATAGTCAATATTATCAAAAACACATCTTCATGCTAGTTCACTAGGTCAGGGACTAAGAATTACAATATTATTGGCATTTTTTAAAGATTATTAAAAATATAGAATATGAGTCAAAACAAACCCATAAAATAATCAAATAAAACTAATCATTCAGTTATGGCAAAAGAAATGGTGCCATATAAACAGAGGATGGGCAGGTCTGTCCGCGCATAGCCATATGCCGTGAAGAAATGTCTTAGCTGACAGAAGATTTAGAGCATGCTTGTTATTATTAATATTGCATATTATTAAATATTTTTACTGACTTAGAAGTGAATTAAAATAACTTCCATATCTACCTTTCAGCATTTACCCTGATCTTCATTTCATGCTTCCAGCTGTCTGTGCACTTGAAGTTTTTATGGAGTTTTGTGGGTGTCACTGCATGCAAATGAGCTGTGTTAGGAATGCGCTTTGCACTTTATGGGCTAGCAACATATGCACACAAGTATGATAAGAAAGATGATATGATAAGAAGAAAGCCGTTTCCGAAATCCGGCAGAAATTGTACTCGGTTTTGCTTGTGCGAAGACCTACATACAACTTTAATAAAAGATTGATGAATGAGGCCCAGTGTGTTTACAAAATAGGTAAAATTGTTTATTATATATCAAATAGCGTAGTGGTAGAGGTGGGCTTGGTTAAAGTATGTTGGTGAAGAACGTGACAGATAGAGTATATGAAAGTTTGATATGTTGCTATGCAATGTATGCTTGTGCCAGAATGTTGCTATTCACCGTATAGAAGGTGCAACATATATGTTGGATGCAAATGCTTTCTGTGAGACTAGGTTGGTTACAAAGCAATGAAACGGTGTGACTGTTTTCATAAATGTTAAATACGTATTGTAGCAATCTCCCGGGTTCGGGCGAAAATGAGGAAGCAGGAGGCAGGCTTAGAACAACCCGGGCATTTTATTCTTTGTTTCTCTTCTGCTTTCCACGGTCTACTTAAGTTCCACACACACATACACTCGCACGCACATGGCTCTGTGCTGGGTGGGGGCTCTCTGTCTCACCATTATCCTCGCCCCAGCTCACTGCAACCGGGAATACTCATTAGTCAAATTCCCAGCAGGTGTGCATTCCTTACCACTCACCTTCTCTGGTTCTGCCCTCCATTCACAAATCGGCGCTCGAACATGCTTCTGCACATATCTTCTTAAAAAGAGCTTTTTCTAAATTTTTTTTGATAAATATTGGCACATTAAAAAAAAAAAAAAGTCTGTTTATTATTATACTGTCCACCATACAAGTCCCTGCGAATGAACTGTTAATATAGAAACCATAACATTCTATAGTATTATTTTGGGGCCAATCACCGAAGGTGCATAGGCACTCTATTGTTATTCTATGTTTTCTACTTCTTCTTCTGGCTAGGGGCTAGACTATCTATGGGAGCCCATAGAACCATTTAGTAAAAAGTTGTGAAATTTGGCACACTTATTGGGGAGGGTCTAAGGAACATTCTGACCAAAAAGTGTTGCCAATGCTCTAGTGCCACCATCGAGTTAAATTTGGGCCTAATTTGGAAGTACATTTATGGTCATAACTTTTGAACTGTGTGTCCAAAATTTAAAAGGGAGGCATCTCTGGATTCCCTGAGTTGAGATGAGTTCAGTATAACATTTTCTGCCTAATTAGGTTTTCCAGATTTGGATTTTGTCAAAAACAATTTTTTTCGCTACTCCTCCTATAAATTTTGTCCAATCATCACCAAATTTGGCACCCATCATCTTCAGAGTAAGCCTCGTAAAAGTTATCAAAATAATTTTGAATAGTCCAAAGGGTTTGCCCATAATGGGCCAACGAATCTGACAGCAAAGCCGCCAAACAGGAATTGAGTCTGTATCTCAGCAGCGATTTTGCGCACTGACACAAATCTTGGTAGGCATCTTCAGGATCAAGACCTGAGGCTATGCAACAAATTTTGTGATTTGAACAACTACTGGTCAAAAGTTGCAATAACATGCCCAAAATACTTACATCTAACTGCCATTTTTGCTACTCCTGCTCTAAATTTTGTCCAATCTTCACAACATTTGGCTCACATCATCTTGAGACCTGTCTGAACAAAAGTTATCAAAAGAATTTTGATATACAAACCTGTTCTCCTGTAATGCGCTGGCAAATTCAAAAAACAGGATGTGAGGGTGTATCTCAGCAATGCATCTAAGTATCATCATGAAACTTGATATGTATCTTCAGGACCATGCCCTGAATGCAACCAAGACGTTTTGTGACAGCGCCACCTTGTGGCCAGGAACTGTAACAACTTTCATGTTCATTTTTCCCATAATTCTCTGGAGTATGCTGAAGCAAATGCACACCAATATTTGAAGTTCAAATGTACCATCTTGTATTTTGATAAAAACTGTTCTTCTTCCTACAAATTTTCTCCAATCACCACCAAATTTGGCACCCATCATCTTCAGACTAAGCCTCACAAAAGTTATCAAAAGAATTGGATGGAAGGGTCTAAGTATCTAAGTATCATCATGAAAATTGATAAGTGTCTTCAGGACCATGCCCTGAATGTACCCAAGAAGTTTTGCCATTTTTGGTACTCCTCTTCCAAAATTTGTCCAATCTTCACCAAACACCTGCCTAAACAATGCTGCAGCAATGCCACCCTGCAACAAATGTAGCGTGTCTGTGAATGTGTGGCTTACTGAGTCTGGGTGCTTGGCCCCTGAAAATGCTGCTTGCAGCTTTTGAGTTAAAGCTGTCAAAGACATTGACTACTGCCAAAGCTGCTGTTATGGATCATAAGTCAACACCTTCCGACCAGTCAGATTTGAGAATTCAGCAGTGCTCTCATATGATATTAGTAAATTGTTGTGTAAGGCAATGACTCTCTACTTCTTTGTCAATTACTTCTCTTCCAGTACATGTTGGCATGTTTCTTTACTTCTTTTTGGTTTTATATATATATATATATACATATATATACACTGCCCTCCAAAAGTTTGGAAACGCCTGAACAAAATAGGGTTTTTGGGCAATATCAGCATAAATCCTCTTTAGTTAGTGACCATTTTGCATTGATAATAAGGGACAACACTAGGCATTAGAGCAGTCAGTTTATTCAAACATTGACTTG
>CM040998.1:4669014-4680239 GCA_022985145.1 Pangasius djambal
TGTTTATGTTCATAAACTTTTTATTTAATAAAATATGTTTTCATAGTTTGTGTTGTCCCTTATTATCAATGCAAAATGGTCACTAACTAAAGAGGATTTATGCTGATATTGCCCAAAAACCCTATTTTGTTCAGGCGTTTCCAAACTTTTGGAGGGCAGTGTATATATAAGATACCATGACAAAACATTAATGAATTCTCTTCTTACATAACAATGATTAATGATCTGCTTTGTGGAACATTTTCTTTCCAGGACACTTTATAATTGCTTAAGAGTGATTAGAAGTGATATTATATATTTGTAATGTTGTGACTCAATGTGGTGACTCAACCTGTGCTAGAATTGAATCTAGGCCTCCATGAATGGAAGACCCACGCAAACTGAGTGAGACACCAACCAATACATAATTGGTGTGGCCCAAGTGCAGAGCAAATAAGGAGGATGAACAGAATACAGTTACCAATTAAAGATCACCTAGTGTCAGACTTGAACTTGCGATTTCCATGTTGAAAAGGTCTGACACCCAAGACCAACCAAAACAAAAACAGAAGGGTTCATGAAAACAAAAACCAAAAGGTAGAACTAAAAGTATAGACTTAATCGGGAAATGTTCAAACTTATATTAGTTATAAACTTCAGGATTGCCGGGGGAAAAATACTCTGACCGCTCGCTACAGGGAGCTAACCAGAAAACAAAATGTTTGTTTTTTTTTTTGGAGAACTCAAGAGTGACAAGGCAAGGTCAACCTAATGCAGAGTAAGGACTAAAATATAGCTCTAGTTTTCAAATACCAGAAATTATCAGCCAAGTCTTTTGCCGGAACTCTAAAACAAAGACTAAGCACATAAGAGCCTACATGCTCCTCTTAAGTAGCCAGTAGGCTGAGTGTTGCTCATTGCTCCTGATTACTTCTGAGCAGTCCTGTGCCTCCCTCTGGTAGCCAAAGACGCAGGCCCAGGCTGGGCTGTTACAGTATTACTTAATTTTCACCATCCATTACTCAATTATTAAAATAATGGTGCCTAGTAAGCATCATGGAAAACACTGAAAAAACAGGAATTCTGGAAAAAGAAGTCATTTTCATTCACAAATTATAACCACAAATAGCAATTTGCAGAACACAACTTTATACAACTCCTGAACCAAACCCCCTGTGGAACTTTCTGGCAAGTTTTCTATGTTTCTATCTAATGTGACTGAGTAAGGAAGCTAACAGTTTCAAAGCAGGGATGTCTTTTCCAAATTGAGAAACTGTTCTTTAGGCTACAATTGACAAGAATAGCCATCTAATGACATATTACCATATTTACTCCATATTCCATTAAGATCAGAAAAATATGCAGTACTCGATATCAGAATCTGCCATAAAGCTGGCAGATTGCGTTTTTTTTCCCCCCAAGTCCAACTGGGGCTAGCATTTTGTGGCCTAATGGTTAGACAGTCTGACTTGTAATCCGAAGGTTGTGGGTTTGAGTCTCAGGACAAGCAGGGATTGTAGGTGGGGGGAGTAAATGACTAGCGCTCTCTTCCACCCTCAATACCACGACTGAGGTGAGACCCTCGAGCAAGGCACTGAACCCCCAACTGCTCCCCGGGCGCCGCAGCAAAAAAAGGCTGCCCACTGCTCCGGGTGTGTGTTCACGGTGTGTGTGTGTGTGTGTGTGTGTGTTCACTACTGTGTGTGTGTGCACTTGGATGGGCTAAATGCAATGCACAAATTCCGAGTATGGGTCACCATACTTGGCCACAAGTCACTTTACTTCATAATGACTATGATTTTCTGAGAAGGTTTTCTTATTTAAGATTTATGAAAAGAATGAATAATGCCATAGTATAGTCGCATCTGATCTGAAAAATATATATGTATTCCTTCCTCTTATATTAGTAATACTCTTTGTACAATTAATAAAGTGTGAAAATGTGTTTGTTGCAGCAACGCTGGGAGCTCTCGAGTTCAGCTTGCTTTATGAGCAAGAGAATAACAACCTTCAGTGCAACATTATAAGAGCTAAGGTAATAGTAGCAAAGGTCTATAAAAGCCTGTCTATAAAAGACATGTACACCTTCTTCCTCCTAGTAATGTGCAATTCACGAATGAGTCAACTCTAATGGGTAAATGTTCAGGACTGACTTACATTTCTGAAGAGCATTCATTTGATGTTGGTTAGAACAGAATAACAAGTACTGTAAAAGCAACTGACTGCTCTGCTGCTACTTATAGTGATGCTAGTGCTACTTTAGTCTTTCCACTATCAAGTCTACACTATCTACACTAAGTTCACGTGTCTCACTAGACTGGTAAGTCAGGAACAAGAATATTCCTTTGGGTTTTAATCACACATGTTACTCCATATGTGTGGCAGGTGGGGGATGGGTTTAGCAGGAGTGTGGGGGATGGGTTTAGCAGGAGTGTGGGGGAGTGAGCAAATTAATGTAGCACACCTGTGGCTGATCTGTTGATGCATATTAACAAGCTGTTTGGACACTTCCCCACACTCCCACTGCAGACACCTGTTAAACCATGCCCCCACCTGCCACAATATGTTACTGACATAATAAAATGTTAAAATGTTACAGTAGTTCTAAATTATTAATCAGGAATTAAAAAAAAAAAAAAAGGGAGTCACAGAAAACTCATAATATCTATTTGGGGTTATTGGCCAAAAAAGTTGAAATAAAGCCAAATAAAAGCCAAATAACCGTTAGTGTACTGTACATAGTGTAATGTGTTCAGGAAATGAATAGAAGGGTAAAGTAAGTGTACTATTTTTAAAATTCCAGTTCAAGTTAAGCATAGACACAGCAGGGACAATAAATACAATGCAGAAACTACAGGGTGTCACAAAAGTCTCCATACATAGGGGACTAGGTATACCAGCACCACGTTGGTTGTGCCTTCGTCAGTGGATGTTCGTGGACATACACTTCTTGGTTGGTCCCACAACACTTCCAGTCTTTGTGAATTTTTTGGCAACAGTGTCGAGTGTGATGTGCTTGCCATGTTTGCTGTTAAAGTCCATCGCAACCTTGTGACAGCTTTCCAATCCAGCCAATTGATGATTTCATTACGTTCTTCTTTTGTCAAAGGCATTCTTAGAGGCTATCTGAAAAAAATAGAATATAAACTATGAAAAAAATTGGAAGACATTTTGCTAAAAAGTGTTAATTTCCCCTATGTATGGAGACTTTTGGGACACCCTGTATAACTGTATTTGTCAATGCAAATATGTAGCAGATTATCGGTTTTACAATAACACAAACAGACGTTATATCATAATATTATGTTATTTTGTTAATATGAAAGTGTAGTCAGTAGTAGACCTCACTGAACAATTTAAATGACATATATAGGTAATGACAAATAAGCTACAATGAGTCAGTCAGAAGCCATAAAAGTTGTAAAAGGCTGTTATTTGTGAGCTGAGCTGGGTGTTCTAACAGAATTCACATCACTACTTTATCCACCAGATGGAGTACACCATTATGTGTAATTGAACATTAGTGATATTTAATGTCTATTTAAGTACTAATTGTGTTTGCATGGACTTGTATTACAGTTTTTCCCCAGTTGCTAACACACAACTTTCAACACTATACACCCGTGTTACAAAATTGTTGCCAGCACTACAGAATACTCCACGTGCAAATTTCTATACACACAATGACAAAGTGGGTGAACAGACATAGCCCTCAAACACCAACTATCACATTTGAATGCCACACATTTAAATTCTGACCCACACAAAACACTTAGTGTCAAAAAAATCTCTTGTAGGAAACAATGAGTTACCAAAGCAATTCAGAACATTTGAACTGTGCTACAATTGCTACAGTACATCAGTGATTGTCTTTTCTGTCTTCTGGGTTCAGCCATAGGCTTTCATCCACTTAACAGTTCATGATTTCTTTGGCCAAGCTGTTGGGGAAAAAACTTCATGCATGACAAATCCAAGTGTCTGCATCAACATCACCACAGGTTTGTTCCAATGCCTGCATTAGACTGATTTGCTTATGGGGATTGCGATCCTACACCCTCCACTGCCACACTGAGAAAAAGGAGAACATGGTGGAAGAAGATTGAAGTTGGTCGGTGAACCATTATCTGACACGTTGCACAGTGGAAACTTACATTATCCCATACAACAAGATATGTGGTGTTGTCTGGGGCATTACATTTGAGCAATTGGTCATAGAGTGCATCAAGAAATTTCAGCAGATATGTTATCAGCACAAAGTGGAGCACAAAGGGTGACATTTCCACCCCTTCCCCACCAACACCTTGTAGACAGAATAAATCCTGCCTCATCAGTAAAGATGAATTGGTGTAGCACTTGCATCAAGTTCTAGGATTCTCTGAATAAACATAATCATAAAGAAACAGTGATTAGAATACTTTGAATTTGTGCATGTCAAAGGCACACTGCTGTATATGTAAGCTCATATGTGTGTCTCCTCAGCAAATGATCAATGCTGGATATGGAAACACTGCGAATATTTTGAAAAATTTCATTGTCCTCCAGGATATGTCATTGAATATCTCAATGTCTCATCGCATTACTTGCCAAAAACCATGTTCACAATTTCAGCCTCTTGTTCTCAGCTGAACATTCAGTTTCATCCACCAGCTGCTGGTCTGCTCTGAACGGCGAAAGGTCATGCTCAAACATGAAAGCATCTTGTTTCTTGAGAGCAAGATTTTCTGCAAGTTTACCTACTCACCTGTTCTCTGTTCTGAAGGTTCTGATGATTCCTGCTACAGTGAAGCAGCTCAGATTGGGATGCACTGTTTCCCACATGCCCATTCAGTGACTGATAACATTTTCAATCAGTGTGACTTTTTTCATTTGAAATGTGTTGTCTTTCTCTTCCTCTACCTCTATGTCTTCCTTCACCTCTTGCCCTAGGTGCTCACTGTTGCTCCATTTTTATCTGTACTTGTCTGTGACCATTTTATAATGGAGAACTGAACATAGACTTGTGATTGATCTTGTTAAACCAGGTGAAGACTGTTCCATGTATTAGCAAAAAATGTTCCAGTGTTCTTACTTTGATTGTTGTGCTTATACACTGAGCATTGTGTATAGTGAGTTGAAGAATGTTGAAAGTGACAGTGCAAAAGCAACTGGGAAAAAACTAAATAAGGGCTCTATTCATTTGTCCCTAAAAGAATTTTAATATATAATAATTTGACACATTTTCCAGGGACTGATTAGAGACCTATTAAAAGAATCCAATTTTTTTTTCTTTCAGGGTTTGAAACCAATGGACTCCAATGGACTAGCTGATCCCTATGTCAAGCTGCATCTGCTACCTGGTGCAAGCAAGGTTTGTAAAAGAGCATTTATTGGTTCTAGCTGTTTCACCTCTGTGACTTATTAGACATCAGATAACCACTACTGTAGGGCCACAGTGTTAGCTGTGTTCCTGTATTATACAATGCAATAAATTGTTATTATGGTTGTATGTGGTACACATGAATGTTTACCTTACTCTAAAGTTGTCAAATATAGAGCTCTAAAACATTTTTAAAGGAAAATGTGGACTACCACTTAGTTGAACAAGCAAGTGCTAAAACAAGTAAGTAGAGGGAATTTGGTTAGAAAACAAAATGTCATCTGGCTTTTAATGTCTTGTATGGAGAGGAACTCACGTCACTTAAAATTATTACAGTGGGAAATGTTAAATGCAATGAACATGACAGTCCTTTTCAATAATGATGTGAAAAACATGGCGAAATCAAAAGTAAGCTATTTATTACATTGTTTTCACATCACATGATGTCCTAACTGAAAAATGGATTTGCTTTTAAATATGAAATGCCTTATTTGTATCAGTATTGCAAAACTCAAAATGCAGTCAGCTCACCCGGTATTGCATTCCACTGTGTAGCGCTTTAAATGTGGCAGAACGTAAATGCTAAGTATATAATTGGCTTCTCCTAAATAACATTAGCCTTCCTTTCAATTCAGCCAAAACACTGCAGCCATGACCAACAACCGTCAGGTGAGAAAGATGGCTACAGTTGTCGGTGCTTTTATTAAAGTTGGCATACAACAAACAAATCAGAGAAACCCTTGGTTAAATTTCGTCAAGGACAGGCAGTAGGTCCAGCGATTCACAAACAGGATATCAGCGGCAAATGTAAAAATCACAAAAACCAGGAAAACTTGTTCACTCCACCTGAACCACACATACACTGAAGGAGAATCTGTGGGGTTAGTGTTCCAGGGAAACTGTGGAGGTTGGTAAAGGTTGGAGGTTGTGATCCAGAGGTGAGAGTGATGGCCACTCCCAGATTTTCCATAAATCCTTTCCAGAGTAGGGATGTGAATTGTGCTCCTCACAATGTCCTCTAGTATGCAAAAATATCTGAACACATGGTTGAACTGTAGCGCTGCAGTTTCAAAGGCTGTGGATAGACTTGGTAGGGGGATCAGGCTGAGTGACTTGGAAAGTTCATCGACAATGACAGTGTTTCCTTGGGAGTCTGGGAGTTCTGTCATGAAATCTAGTGCAAGGTGTGGTCAGTGAGAATGAGGAACAGGTGTAGGGCACCTTCCAGCCAGTGTCTCCACTCCTTCAGAGCTAGCTTTACTGCCAGGAGTTCCTGATGTCATAGTTTCGTTTGGTGGGAGTGAGTATTTGTAGACGTAGGCCACTGGGTGCAGCTTGGATTTTATCTCATTACAATGGCACCAGACAAGGAGTGGGATATATTAGGCAGCAAGTCAGTTCTCGAAGTTGATGTGTTGGAAGGCAGAAAAATGGGCAATGGTAAGGATCTGAGTGACTTTGACAGGGGCCAAATTGTGATGGCTAGACAACTGGGTCAGAGCATCTCCAAAATGCTGTGCAGGCCTTGTGGGGTATGCAGTGGTTAGTACCTACCAAAAGTTGTCCAAGGAAGGACCACTATAGAAGAGCTACTGTAGCACAAATTGCTGGCTATGATAGAAAGGTGTCAGAACACACAGTGTATTGCAGCTTGCTGTGTATGAGGCTACATAGCTGCAGACCGGTCAGAGTGCCCATGCTGACACCTTTCCACTGCCGAAAATTTTTATATATATATATATATATATATATATATATATATATATATATATATATAGTGCAAATGTCTTAGGCACATTCAAAGAAATGCTGTATAGCAAAGATGCCTTCAAAATAATGAAATATATATGTAGAAAGAGAGAGTGCCATCTGCATCTTGCAAGTAATTTTAAGCATTTTATCTCAGATGAGTACCTTTTTTAGTACATTTTAGTGGGTGTGTGTTATTGGATGCCACTATTAATAGAAAAAAAATGAACAAGAAATATTTATATCATATCAAGTCTATCATACTTCACAAAAATATTCAGAATGCTTTTTTAGAACCAAGTTTACAAGAGTAGCCAATTTGAATAAGAAGAGGTTTGAAATCCACCATTTCATGTTTGACAGGTTAATTCATGTCCTGCATTTTAGACACACACATCCCTCAGGATGCGAGGGGCACTGGCAAAGGGAGTCATCCATGCCATGTGCAGTGGACACATACTGTCTTGTTTTGAGGAGTGTCACTGTAGTAGGTGGGGCATGATTCGGCAGGAGAATGATGTATGGGGATGAGCTAATTAACGTGTCACACCTGAAACTTATTTGGGTGTCATTTTAATGAGTTCACTAAGAGGAGTGAGTGTTCAGGGCTGAGCCAGCTGAGAAGTGACAAAGCTTCATTGACTCCAAAATGGGTTGGCTAGAGTCAAGATTCAAGAATTTAATTTGTCACATACATAGTTATATACAGTATATAATTTGCAGTGAAATGAGAATCTGGCCTACTCCTCTTTAGACTGTGCATAAAAAATCAGAAATGAACAAGTAATAAGAAATAAAATAATAGGAATAAGAAATGTAATGAATATATGTACAGGAATGTGCAAAAAGGGGTGTACAAAATAAGCAGGGAATGTTAAAAAAATATGCTATGTAGTAACTATACAAAGTGCAGTGTGTGGAGTGTCAGTGGAGTGACTGGAGAGTCTTTATGGAGTCCTGAGAGATCTGTACGGTGGACATGTCCGTGTTGAGGAGTCTGATGGCCTGAGGGAAGAAGCTCCTCTTGAGCCTCTCAGTTTTAGCCATCAGACAACGGAAGTGCTTCCCTGATTGCAGCAGGCTGAGCAGACAGTTACTGGGGTGAAGGGAATTCCTGATTATTCTAGGAGCTCTTGTACTGCATCACATGGTGTTGATAATGTGCAGAGAGGGGAGAGCAGACCCAGAGATGCACTCAGCTAAGCGCACCACTCTCTACAGGGCTACAGAAACTCAGAACCAGGAGGTGCCGATCAGGGAAGTATATTTATCCCTTTCTGATAAGGAGCGCCTTTCCATTCCAGCAACATGATTGGCTATTGATGCCGGATGTGGCCACAGTGTAGCACACCCTAGTGTGGAACTCATTTGCCTATGCATTATTTCTTGTTCAAACCTCTTTCAAAATATTATATTACGGTTGAACTATCACCCATACATTCATTTATGTGTTAATAGGTCTGCTCATGTAAACTGTTGTGTCAACAATCATTTTCCATTCAAATAAACTGTTCTTTACATGAATGTGAAGTGGATGTGTCACAGTCTATGTCAATTTTAAGGATTCCAAACATATGTGTGAATGGATTTGGATGGGTTTTGTGGCCTTTCTTTGTTTCGGCCACTGCTGCTGCATCCAGAGGTCCTAAGGAATTTTTATGGCAGTGCTGGCCTAAACCTTAAGAATGAGTTTGTTGGTTAGAGTCAACCTATGGTCAAATGAGTTCTTCCTCATGCAGATGTGGGTGATGGGGGTCTCCTTCCCTGCCCTGTAAGAGCCGTCCGTCAGTTGTCTTAGCAGCTTAAAGAGCCCTGTTATAAACTGGGCCCTGGATTGCCATCTTAACTGCTGTTGACTACATTCTTCTGCAGCCTCTTTCCGAAGTCCACAACCAGCTCCTTGGTTTTGCTGACATTCAGAGAGAGACAGTTAGCCTGGAACCAAGCTACTAGTTTCTCCATCTTGTCAAGGTAGGCGGCCTCCTTGTTGTTGGAGATGAGGCCCATAACCACTGTGTCATCAGCAAACTTGATGATAGAGGTGGAGCTGTGAGAGGACACACAGTCATGTGTGTAGAGAGAGTAGAGAAGGGGGCTCTGAGCTATAGTTTTTAAACAGCAGCCTCGCATAGTTCCCTTTGTTGCTGTAAGTGTAGGTGGTGTGTAGGACTTGATAGATCGTGCCCTCAGTAGACCTGTTGGAGTGGTAGGTGAACTGGAGTGGTCGATGGTGTCAGGGATGGAGTGATGTACTGACAAGTGATGTAAGGACTACAGGACGATAGTTCTTATTGTTCTTTGGCACAGGATTGACAACAGATTTTTTTAAAGCTAAATTTTTTAGCTAGGGACTCATTGAAGATGGAAGTGAACAAACCAGCTAGCTGATCAGCACAAGATCTCAGTACATGGCCAGAAATGCTGTGAGTGCCCTTGAGAGCCCTCCGAACCTTGTCATGCAAGATGGTGATCGCACGCTAATAGAGCCGCTTCCGTCTGTAGCGCTAGTTGGCAGGCTAGTGCTAATGTGGTTAGCCTCGAAGTGCGCATAGAACTATAGAACGATGTGACGACCCATGCGTTATGCGCGTCCTCCCTGGGTTGAATTGCGCAATTGCTCCGCCTTCCAACTGATTGTTCCTGGATGGGATCATTGAGGACACCTGTTGTTGATTTCCTGCCTTACCTTTTAAAAAGCAGTATGGCAATCGGCCAGAGGCAAGCTGCACTATGGACTTGGTTTCATTTGGGTTTTGTTTAATCTTGTTTACTTTATACATCCAACACTGCTATGGTCCATTACACTTTCATGCATACACTTAACTTTACACCACTGTAAAGGTGTCACCATCCACTCTTTGAAGAAGACTTCGATAGCAGAAATATAGATGCTGTACCACATGATGCAAACCACTCATCAGCAGTAAGAATTCAAAGGCCAGATCGGATTTCACTAAGAAATTCAGAGATGAGCCACAGTAATTCTGGAACCAAGATTAACCTCCACCAATGTGATGGAAAGCCAAAGTGTGAAGAAAGAAAACTCATGATCAGATTAGGTTTCTCATTAGGTCATGATCAGATTAGGAGCTCATCGGTCAAACACTGTGGAGGTAGTGTCATGGCTTGGGCTTACATGGCTGCTTCTGGAAAGGGCTCACTAATCTTTATTGATGATGTAAAATGATGGTAACATCAGAATGAATTCAGAAGTCTACAGAAACATTCTGTCTACCAGTTTACAGAGAAATGTATCCAATTTAATTGGGAGGAACTTCACCATGCAGCAAGACAATGACACAACAAAGGACTTCATCACAGGGAAAAAAGTGGAAGGTTGTAGACTGGCCAAGTAAATCACCAGACTTTAACCCAATTGAGCATGCATTTCACATCCTGAAGAGGAGACTGTAGGGAGAAACCCCCCAAACAAACAACAGAAAGAAGCTGGGCTACAAGCCTGCAAAAGCATCAAAAAAAGAAGAATGCAACAGTTTATTGATGTCAGTGGGTTGCCGGCTTGATCCAGTTATTGCAAACAAGGGATATGCAACCAAATATTAAGTATCATCTACTTTAATTTACTTAAAGATTATCTGATTCTTGTTCACCTAAAAATTGGGTGGTCTGCCCAAAGTTGTTTCACATATCAAGATATAAATGTCAGGAAACGAAAGCTGAATTTCTGATCTATTGTCCCCTTTCGTCTTTTAATCTTCATCTTCACTGTATAGCAGAAACAAAAGAATTGGTCATGCCTTTCCCATACAGTAGAAGAACTACTTCCTGTTCAGTTAGAACATGTACAACTCAGCACTCCTGTTATAATCAACTTGATTTGAAATATCTTTAAATGTTTACATTCTCATCTCTAGCTACATGCAGTCTAATAATCAGACTTCCTCTGTATTGCCCATGAGGTGGAGACACTCCTCGCCTCATAGAATGGCATGTCATGGTAGGGAATGGGCAGCCAGCCCACCTTAAAGGCCACTGCCCTCCAAAAGTTTGGAAACGCCTGAACAAAATAGGGTTTTTGGGCAATATCAGCATAAATCCTCTTTAATTAGTGACCATTTTGCATTGATAATAAGGGACAACACAAACTATGAAAACATATTTTATTAAATAAAAAGTTTAT
>CM040998.1:4680339-4707972 GCA_022985145.1 Pangasius djambal
AATGTTTGAATAAACTGACTGCTCGGATGCCTAGTGTTGTCCCTTATTATCAATGCAAAATGGTCACTAACTAAAGAGGATTTATGCTGATATTGCCCAAAAACCCTATTTTGTTCAGGCGTTTACAAACTTTTGGAGGGCAGTGTAGTTCTCCCACTCTTTTTGCTGAATTGATCGCTAGGTTTTTAGATAGGCCCATTTCAGTTCGGTATCCTGCATGGCCTCATATGGGGTGGCCTTTAAAGGACTCTAGTATAAGGGTGAGGGCCCATGCTGTGTCATGGAGGAGTATAGCATATGAAGCCACCTTGCTCCATTCAGGCTGTGACAAAATTTATGAGCCACCCATCACCAACTTACACAACATAGACAGAGAATGTCTGCTGTCTACCATGCACTGCACTGGGTCCACATGATGGAATGCACAGCATTTGTGAAACTGTTCTCACCTGAGAGTCCATGTACTAGGGGATCTTATAATCAGAAGTGTTCCTCGAACTGCTGGATCACAGTCCTCCACCTGCTGTTTATTCCAAGGGGCCAAACCCACAGGTGCAGGTAACCTGGCCAAAGGTGTCAAATCCTTGAGTCCATCTGAGACAACAGATCTATTCAAGGAGGAAGCTGCAAAGGCATCCTGTCCACTAGTGAGAGCAGCAGTGGAAACCAAGGCCTTGTGAGCCACCTTACAGTCACAAGCAGGACTCTTTGGCTTGATAGCTGGATTCTGTGCCATCTGGTCAGAATCAGCAGTAAACAGTGAAGCGAGACATGGGCCAGTGCATCCTGATCTAGGAGACTGTTCAGCCCCTCAAGGAGAACCATAGTCAACATTGAGGTACTTTAGCTTCAGTGAAGAGGTCCATCTTTGCCCTGCCAGACTTTTTCCAGATCTGGGACCACGGGTCGAAAATACTTGAAATAAGTAACAGCCTGAAGAGACAAAAGGAGGTAATAGGAGATGTTAGGATGATGTAATAGGATGATGTAATATGAGAGGAGATGCTCTCACCAGATTTGGTGGACAGGTTATTTTTAGCTCTGACCGTAGTCACAAGCTGTCTTTGTTGAACGTTTCGGAATGTGTGTGCACATGCACAAGAAGGTATCCAGGTGATTCTCATCTCAGAAAGTGGTTAGAAGGAGTGCAATAGATAAAATTATTATTTAAAAAATTAATTGATTATTAGTCACCCTGGCAAGCCTATAATAGTATACAAAGGAAGTAATATAATAAATAAATGCAGAACAATGAGGAATCCAATGAAACAATGAATATTTCCACTGCTGAAAGGAAATTTAGAAAGTAAACGTCATCAATCTATGCCAGTTATCTAAAAAACAGAAATTCTCCATGGTCATATAATTGCTTTAATATATACAGTAGCTTAGAATAATTAACAAATTTTACGTTTCTTCAAGCCTTAAAGATAATTATATTGGTACTTTAAGTATTTCTGCATCTCTCTGTTGTCAATGCAGTCAACAAAGTTACGCACCAAGACTCTCCACAGCACCCGTAACCCCAGCTGGAATGAGACACTGGTGTACCATGGCTTGACAGATGAAGACATACAGCGCAAGACTCTTAGGTCTGGTAAAGATAAACTAATATTTTTATATTATTTTATATATTAATTATATATATACCATGTTATGTTATATTATTTGGCAGGGTTGCATAGCACTGCAGCGTTTCTGCCTCACATCTCCAGGGCCCTTGGTTCAAACCTGAGCTGTTTACTGCATGTGCATGTTTCATATATTCTTCCCATGTCCCTGGATTTCCACTCATCTCCTAAAAACATGCCAATAGGTGGATTGGCTACACTAAATTGCCGCTTTGTGCATATTGCTCCCAGTGTTCCCAGTGATAGATAACTCTTTATTATATAAAGATTTTAACTATTGTTTTGTTTAATACTAGGCAGACCCCTGATCTTCATGGAATGGTTTCAATGCGATGGTGCCACATGATTGGCTGATTGGATAATTGCATGAATGAGCAGGTTTATTAAAAAGGAAAATCTAATCTCTTATTTATTTAAATATTCAGAGTCTTGGCTAAGGCACTCCAGATTGAGCTCAGGTACATCCTTTTTACTTTGAATATTTTGAGATGTTTCTAGAACCTGACTGGAGTCTTCCTGTGGTAAATTCAATTGATTGTACATGATTTAGAAAGGCACACACCTGTCCCACAATTCCTAGCCATGAAATTCCTAACTTTGTGTAGACCTCCTTGATCAAATTGGGTTGAGACA
Organism: Pangasius djambal; assembly: GCA_022985145.1. Lineage (NCBI taxonomy): Eukaryota > Metazoa > Chordata > Actinopteri > Siluriformes > Pangasiidae > Pangasius > Pangasius djambal. The sequence goes on from CM040998.1 coordinate 4,682,604, forward strand.
CAGATCTTGGCAATAGTATAAAACCATTTTGTTTTTAGCTTTGAATGTTCCGAGAAGCACAGTGGGCTCCATCATTGGGAAATGGAAGTTTGGAACCTCCACGACTCTTCCTAGAGGTGGTCGTCCAGCCAAACTCAGTAAACGGGCTGATCGGTGTATGTGGGACAGTTTGTCTATAACCTGCACATTAATTTCACAGTGAAGTCACCAAACAGGAAGTGAGTGCAAATTTTGGCAATGGTGTGACATATTCAGTATGTGAGTGAAGGACTAGGGGTTTCATGTATCAAAGCATGTGTAGAGATGTATAGAGCAAGTTCTAAATTTGTGTGTAAAAAAAAATGCCAGTATGCATATGGAAGTTTGTCACACATGCCTATGCATGGCTGTACGCAATGGATGTTGATAAATCCCACACATTCGATCTAATTGTTTTGATCCTGTATGGCCACACTCATTTGCATAAAGAATTGCCACCAAATACGCTGTATATGGTAAAAAGCTTCCCTTTAGAAAACCCAGTACCCTGCTCATGGCTCTGCTTGTTGTCTAAGAATAGGAACTTCACCACCAATGAAGGTAATACTGTTGCACAAAGTAAAATTAAAATGGTTTATTTGGCACTTTTACAAGTAGTTTCTCTAAGAAATAAAAGAAAATTAATAAATTTTATTTTATTGCTACATGTGTGCATTCTGGTGCTCCAGTTACATCACAGAAAACAAGTGATTATACAGATCATTCATAAATTAATGCATTTATTAAAAGAATTTTAATTAGTACAATAATTTATTAATAATATAATATCATAGTTCATATTAGTAGTTTCTGTTAGCCCTTCTTTTTCCTACAAATGTCCTATTCTAATTGCAGAGCCTAGGTTATTGGTATTTGTGGACAGATTGTGTTAAATATGTTTTAAAAAATGAATAGCCTTAGATTACTGGCCTTCAGGTTCTCAGAGAAATGCTGATGTGGCCAGGGCAGAATTTGAGATTGACACCCTTGGTTTAACTGTATATGGACCAAAAACAAAGAAACAAACAAATAAATATAAAACATTATAACAATTATAACAACATTATTATATTAGACTATACACAGTAACTCTTTCAAGGTGTCAACCCTTTGTTAACACTAGCTAAATTTAATAACAATATACTATTGAATGTATGATCTTAGTTAACGCTCGAATGTAGCTTGTTACGGTTAGCTAGTCACTCCTTATTAAAACAAACTCCCTTGAAAGAAAGAGCAGAGTGTAAAAGAGTGCACTCCTCTGTAACTTACTGCAGGTGTCAGAGCTAGATGAACATCATGAAGGGCAGCAATTTTTTCCTCAAAAAATAGATTGTATTGACTGTTGTTTACCAGTATATTTTCAGCTGGTACATTACATTAGCTACTCTTACTTACATTACTTTGATTAACATGATGGATTTGCCAATATCAGCTATAAATATCAGAAAATGTAAATATCAGAAAATAGTAGTTCAGTCAGTCATGACCCAAAGCTGACTACAATTTTTGTAAGATAGCTTTGGATGCTCCATCTTAAGTTGCACGTCCAGTAATGGCTCTCAATGTGCACACTACCGGCCTGAAGCAGGGGCATGTCCACGACCTACATAGGCAAACGAGAGATACGCACTGTCCAACCAGCCATATCTACTGTGCTTGCTGTAGCTGCAAGTTCACTACTGTGCAGGCTCTGGCTCTAATTTTGACCTATCGCTCATACTCAGTCAAGATGCCAGCTTTCAACCAAAAAAGCTTCAAAACAGCACAATGCAAGTAAATGGTACCATGGTGTTCATTCACATAGACAGTCATTGATAAATATACACATGCACACAAGAATGATTTAATAGATTACATTCTGTGCATCAAAATATGTGCATGCATGGTTTATGCACAAAAAATGCATAAGCATGGTTGATAAATGAAACCCTAGGACCTAAGGGACTCGTTTTTTCTAAATTCACCTCTACAGGGTGCTATAATTATTTGTAAATTAGTAAACTGCTCATAATTTTTGAACCGCTCAACAATTCTGCTGATTCCTTGGAAGGTGCTTTTTCTCTTTTTTTAATATGCGGGACAGTTCATACATATCACACAAACAAATTTACCAAACAGTCCATTTCTCACCAACGCTTTCATTTGCAGCTTAGGAGGACCACTGAACAGGAAGTGAGGCAATATTTTAGCTCTTGATCGACTGTGTTCCTGTATAGGATACAGTTTTTGCTTAAATGAATGAACAAATGAATTATTAAGGCTTTATTCCTAGCAGTCCTACAATTACAATCAAGTCCATCAAACATGCATCAAAACCAGTGTGTTGACAGTGACACATTGGACCACTACCAACCAGTTGAATGGTGATGGAGAAATGACTAGCCTAGGCACTTGGGACAAGAAGATTACATGTCCAGGCTAAAAGTTTTTTTTAATCGCCCGGCAAACAGTTAGCGTTCACCAGCATTTTCTCTTCTCTCGTTCAACAAACAGAGAAAGAAAAAACCCTATTTGCTTTGACTTTCGCAAAACAAAAGTTTTTATTTGGCATGTACATGTTACGATCGCCAGCTGGAGTGCCCACGAACTCCTCTAGAGGGCACTCCACCTCAGACTCTGGCTATTGTTCCGGGACTCAATTTCCCATGTGTTCCTAGTCCCTCATGTGATCTTGTCATGTGCTCCATTGTCTGTGTGTCATGTTCTGATTGGTTAGTTTTGTCATGTGTTCTCCTTGCCCCGGTTTAAAAGTCGCTCACACCTGCTCCTAGTTTGCTGTTGATTGTTTGGTGTTTTGTGTTTCCTAGTTTCCGTGTTGCCTAGTTTTCTGTGTTTGGACCCTTGGGCTGTTTTCCCTGTTTTTGATTGTTTGCCGCCTGCCCTGACCATTGCCCGTGTTTTGGATTACTCTTTTGCCTTTGCCTCAGATTATACTGTTTGCTGGTGCTCGACCCTGCCTGTTTTGACCACGATTGTAATAAAGCCTTGCGTTTGGATCCCCAACTCCGTTGTCCTGAGTCTACACGTTACAGTACATCACCATCCGCTTTATTAGGAACATCTGTAATACAGTTATCCAATCAGCCAATCATGTGGCAGCAGCGCAATGCGTAAAATAATGCAAATACAGGTCAACTTCAGTTAATGTCCATGTCAACTGTCAGAATGGGAAACAGATATGATCCCAGTGACTTTGACCATGGCGTGGTTGTCATTGCCAGATGGACTAGTTTGACTATTTTAAAAACCTTATCTCCTGGGATTTTTATGCACAACTATCACACAGAATTGTGCCAAAAACAAAAAGCATCCAGTGAGTGGCAGTTCTGTGGGCACAAATGTGTTGTGAATGAGAGAGGTCAGAGGAGATTGGCCAGACTAGTTCCTTACATGAAGGCTAGGGTATCACATATAACCAATCTTTACAACTGTGGTGAGCAGAAAAGCATCTCAGAATGCACAACAAGTTGAACCTTGAGGCAATTTGGCTACAACAGGAGAAGGCAACATGGGGTTACAGTTTTGTCAACCAAAAACATGAATCTGAGGCTACAGTGGGCACAGGCTCACTGAAACTGGACAGACACAGTAATTGGCTAGTGTTGCTGTGATTGACAGAGAAGAGTATGCCATCCGTCACGCCAGCTCCCTTGGCTCCTGGACATGGATGGCTGTGGCATTGTCGGTATTCAAACTTGAACACAATCTCCCAACAATAAGGCAAACACTTTTTTATTTTTTGTTTTCCACACCATTATGTGCAATCTCTAGAGACTGCTGTGTGTGAAAATCCCTGGAGATGAGCAGTTTCACAAATACCCATCTGGCAAAAACATCCATGCCACAATCATAGTTACTGAGAACTTTTTTTTTTTTCCATTTTCATGTTTGATGTGAATATTAACTGAAACTCTTGATCTGTATCTACATGATATTATGCATTCTGTTGCTTGCTACTTGCATGAATGAGCAGGCGTACAGGTTTTTCAAAAAAAGTGGACAGTGAATGTATATTTAAATGAAATTTCACAGTGGTGCAACACACTTGATGCTAACTATATTGCATGCTATGTTCTGAATCCCACCACCTGCTGCACCAAATATATAAGCTTTATGACAGCATAACTAAAAGGAAGAGCCAGAAGGTAACACAGACATGACGGTGGCCTGGGATATAAAGCAGCTTGCCACTCCACTGTCAACAAACCTGAGTGAATGCCTGAGATTGTGTGTGTGTGTGTGTGTGTGTGTGTGTGTGTGTGTGTGTGTGTGTGTGTGTGTGTGTGGGGCGTATCCAAACATCCCAGTTCATCAAAACACTCTATACCCATGAATCTTCCAGATCTGCTCCATTACCTAAGAAAAAAAATCACAAAAAGCTTGACTAATCACATATGTTTTCAGCCTAGACTTAAACACTGAGACTGTGTCTGAGTCCCAAGCACTAATTGGGTGCTTATAACTGTACTTAATAACTGTGGGGCTTTGTAAGAGAAAGCTCTGCCCCCTGGTGTAGCCTTCACTATTTGAGGTACCAACAAATAGCCTCATCTTTTGATCAAGATAGGCGTGAAGGATCATAAAAGTTCGCTCAGGTACTGCAGCGCGAGACCATTCAGTGCTTTATAGTAGTATTTTATAATCAATGCAAAATTCTATTGGGAGCCAATTTAGTATGGATAAGATTGGGGTGATGTGGTAATGATTCTGGACTAACTAGAGCTTGTTTATGCACCTGCTGGAACATCCAGACAGCAAGGCATTACAATAATCCAACCTAGAGGTAACCAAAGCATAAACTAGTTTTTCTGCATCATGTAGTGGCATTATATTTCTTATCTTAGCAATATTTCTGAGATGAAAGTCTGGAGTCAATATTCACACCAAAGTCTTTTACTGCTGCCATCCAAAGTTATTATGTAATCAGAAAACTTACTTCTAGCCGCATGTGGTCCTAGTACAAGTACTTCTGTCTTGTCAGAATTAAGTAGAAAGAAGCTAATAAGCATCTAGTGTCTAATGTCCTTTACACATTCCTCAACAAGATGGTGTCTCTCATCTGGCCTTGCTGAAACATACAGCTGTGTGTATTTTTTGTTAATCCATTTATTTCTGTAAAGCTGCTTTGTGACAATGTCCATTGTTAAAAGCGCTATACAAATAAAACTGAATTTGAATTTGAATTTGTGTCATCAGCATAACAATGGAAGCTAATACCATGTTTATGAATAATTTTACTCAGAGGTAGCATATATAGAGAAAAAAAAAGCAGTGAGCCTAAAACAGTACCTTGTGGAACGCCAACCTTTACTTTAGTATGCATATAGAAGTCACCATTTACATTTACAAGCTGATAACCTTCAGTCAAATAAGACCTGAGCCTTTCCCTTAACTCCAACATGTTCTAGTCTATCAAAGAGAATAGTTAAGGTCAAGTAAGGACACACAACCCTGATCAGAGGCCAGTAGGAGGTAATTTACCAGTGCCATCTGCTATGATAAGGCCTAAATCCTGACTTGTAGATTTCATGAATGTTATTCATATGTAGGTCGGAGCTGTGCTACAAATTTTTCTAGGATCTTGAAGATAAAGGAGAGGTTTGATATTGGCCTGTAGTAGGACAGCTGACAGGGGCTGATGACAGATTTTTTAAAATCAGGTTTGAAAACTGCTAGTTTAAAGGATTTTGGTACATAGCCAGTGCTATGGGAAGATTTTTTTTTCCCAATAATATATGCCATGTGGAGTGAAGATACTTCAGGTCAATGGTGGTCAAAAACTTGCTGAACTTTAAAGCTTTCACTTGTCTAGTGGGCTAGATAGTAAATTTATAATTTCTTCATCCACGTATATGTGTATGTCTTTTCTGTTATTTCCAGATATCATGTCAGTATTTAAAGGGTACTGTCACAAACGTGAAGACTTGAATAATCATAGTTAAAAAAAACTGACAAGAGGTCAAAGATGTGAGTATTAGACCAATCCACGGATCTAGTGGGATAAATGAGAAAACGGGCAAATCAGACTAAAAAGTAGGAAAGCAGAAAGAAGAAGGAACAAGCAAGAGTACAACATCAGCATGAATCAGGTAGGCCTAGAGCAGAGGACCCACAGTATTAGAAGTGTGACAGGATCCGGCATCATATCCAGCTGCAGGATTGCATGCACAAATCGACAGAGAGATAACAGATTATTAGGTATGGCCTTATTATACAATGTATAATGGTAAACATTGTGATCAGAATGAATACAGGGACTGTGGCAGGTCTAGCTTTGACAGCATAAATAAGAGCGAGAACCAAAAGGTAACAGGATTGAGACTATCATGGGACATTAGCGACATCCCTCTACTCCATCAACAAACCTTTGTGATTGCATGAGAGATTTGGGGCAACACTGTCAAACATCCCAGATTTATCTACATGCACTTCAAATTTGAGATTGGGGTCAATAATTAGTCATTCAAGGTCATTCATTGCTGCCCATATAACTAAAAGGCCAACAAATCTGACATGCAAATGTTTCAGTGTGGATTTTTTTCCTATAGATGACAGAGGGACCTTAAAGTAAGGATTTTGTATGTTATTATTTGGCATTCTCTTTTAGAGGCTTCTAGCTCTTGATGTTGAATTTTTGATTGGAGCTCTGGAACTGTTAAAAGGTGAATAATCCCGATATATTTAAGATAAAACAGATATAATTAACAGATATCTTGTCAGCTAATGTACAAGATCTAGCAGTGTTTTCTGTTAAAAGTACTGAGTTGTCTTCCTTACATTCAGGACCACGATCTTGTCCTGTGTATGTCAAATTTCATGAGAATCCACGCAAGCAATCATGAGTTACAGCTGTTTGAGTAAATAAGGCTCCGCCTCTTTAGAATTGATTGATGTATTGATGTATGGTGGCCATTTATATCAACATGTTTTTTGATAATTATTAATGTTCACATGTTCTTGGATAGTTTGACATCAGTTTTATCAAGATTGGCCAAAAATCCTAGGACACAAAAGTCACAAATTTAAGTGGGCAGATCCAAATCGTCCAAAAGGCAACTGTTGGATTGGACTGTATTTGCAGTTTCTGAGAAACAGTTATCTGACCTTAGCTTCACCCCCTTTTCATGACTACACCCCAAACAATGCAACACACCTTTGAATCTGGTCTTGTATAAGCCTTTCAATTTTTGTGTGAATATACGTAAGTAGTCATGAGTTACAGCTGTTTGAGTAAATTAGGCTCCGCCTCATTTGAATTGATTGACATGAGGTGGCCATATTGTTTATAACTATCAACATATTTTTGATAGTTATTGAGTTGCACACTTTGCTGAATAGTTTGACACCAAATTTGTGAAGATAGCCCAAAAATCCTAGAACTAGTTAACAAAAGTAGGTTATGTTTGTTTGTTTGTTTGTTTATTTATATAGCACAATTTAATACAATTAGCTTTGCCCAAAGTGCTTTACAATCACATGCTAAGAAACACAATAAAAATACAATAATAAACACACAAACATCACCTACACCTACACACACACAATAACTTCATCCAATGAGCTCCCCATTTGTATTTAAAAGATGTTGTTTTAGCATACATTTAAACATAGGTAAAGATTTAATAGATCGAATAGAAAGAGGGAGATCGTTCCACAATTTAGGGCCTGCTCGAGAAAAGGCTCTATCTCCTCTATGTTTGTATTTTGTCCTAGTAGCACATAACATATGTCGATTTTCTGATCTCAAAGATCTAGAGGAAAATTAGAATGACACCATAATGGACAAATACACAGGAGCTAGGTTGTGTAGGGCCTTGAAAACCAGTACAAGAATCTTATAGATAACTCTAAGTTGTACTGGCAGCCACTTTAATGAAATTAATAACGGAGTTACCGATTCATATTTCTTTGCCGACTTGATCATTTTTGCTGCTGCATTTTGGATTTTCTGTAAACGCATAAGTGCTTGAGCATCATAATAAAGGGAGTTACAATAATCCATTCGAGAAAAAACAATGGCAGTAATTGATTTCTCAAAATCTGAACTGGATAGGAATGGTTTAGTTTTGGCTAGCAGACATAAATTAAAAAAACAAGATCTCACCACAGTATTTATTTGCCAACTTTAAATCACTATCCAGAACAAATCCCAGACTTTTTTACACTGGATTTAATAAAACCCGACAAAGAAGTTGCATTCAAGCGCTGAAGCATTTCATGCTTTCTAGGGCCAAACACGATAACTTCAGTTTTACTTTCATTAAACTTCAAAAAATTTGAAGCCATCCAATCCTTGACATCATGTAAACATGCAAATAAAGCATCAAATGAATTAGAATTTAACTCTCACAGGAAAATAAATCTGAGTATCCTCAGCATAACAATGAAATGATACTTTGTTTCCGAAAGACTGCCCCCAAAGGTAGCATATAAATGGAAAAAAGAATTGGAGCAAGAATTGATCCTTGTGGAACTCCCCAGGGAAGATGTAATCTTGATGAATTACAGCCCCCAAAGCTAACAGAGAAAAATCTGTCTGTAAGATAAGATTTGAACCATTTCAGCACATTACCTTTTAGGCCAACCCAGTGTTCTAAGCGCTTAATTAAAATCTCATGGTCCACCATATCAAACGCTGCACTGAGATCAAGCAAAATTAAAATAACATTTTTGCCATTGTCCAGAGATACAAAAATATCATTTAACACTTTGACCAACACTGTCTCAGTACTATGACAGGATTTAAAGCCTGACTGAAAGGGCTCACCAATTGAATGCAACATTATGTGTGCTTGTAGTTGCTTAAAAACTACAAGCACTTTTTCTAAAACCTTGGCTAAAAAGGGAAAATTTGAGATCGAGCTAAAATTATTAGGATCCTCTATTGCCAAATTAGGCCTCTTTAAAAGAGGAAAAACTGTAGCATGCTTAAAATCTGCTGGACAAATGCCCTGACTAAGGCATTTGTTAATTAGACTCAACACCATGGTCCTACATAGAAAAAAAACTGTTTAAAAAGGTGAGGTGATGTAACATCCCCTTTAGATGAAGAAGGTTTAAGATGTGCTACAATATCTGCCAAAACTATTATTATTTTTTATTTTATTATTAGGGCTCCTGCGATGGGGGGGGGTGGGGGGGTGACCCGTCCCGGTGCGTTGAGCTGACCAGATGAACCAGTTTATTCCAGCACTGGTGGTCTTGTGCCAGCTGCTCTGCATCCTCCACAGCAACTCCGTATTGTTGGAGGTCCCCCGCGATGATGTCGAGCCACGGGTGCGGGGCTTGCCTCGTGGTCATCTCCAGCCTGCAGCCCTCGGGTCAAACTGGAGAATGGCTTTTGTCGGATGGTCAGGAGGGAGACGAAGGACGTGACCAAACCAGCGGGTGCGGCGTTGTGCGACCAGGCCAGATGCTCTGGGCTGGCACGTGCGGGCCCTAAGCGCCTCGTTGGAGACTCGCTGGGGCCACCTGATGTTTTCGATGGTTCTGAGAGCCCTGCTATCAAAGCCATCTATTCTTGCAGCCACAGTCTTATTTAAGGGCCATGTTTCCGAGCCATATAGCAGGATAGAGAGTACGGCGGAGTTGTAAATCCGGAGCTTCGTCTTGCGTGAGATGGTCTGGTGCCGCCAGAGTGGTTTCCAGAGAGACTGCAGAGCTGATGCTGCCAGGGCTCTTCTGCGGAGAATCTCTGGTTTTAGGTCCCCGTTATCTGTCACAGTGGATCCCAGATATACAAAGTTCTTGACGGGCTCTACGATGTTGTCCCCAAGCCGAAGGGGAGGCGGATCCGGTCCATCACCGACATGCATGAACTTAGTTTTTGTCCAGCTCACATGGAGGCCAAGCTTCTCTGCCTCTTCACTGTATACGCCCAGAGCGTCTCTCAGCTGGCTATAGGTGGTGTCGTCAGCGTACTCCAGGTCAGTCAGGTGGTAACTGCCGAAGGGCACTCTGGGGACCCGTTCACAAACCTTAGACATCAGATGGTCAATGATGCAGTTGAAGAGATCAGGAGCAGCCACACAGCCCTGGCGGACGCCACTGGAAATGGGAAACCAGTCAGAGTCTCTGCCGTTCACACGGACACAGCTCTGTGCGTTGCTGTAAAGCAGCTTGAGCAGGGCAACGATCTTAGGTGGTGCTCCAAGGGCCTGTAGGATACTCCAAAGTGAAGAGTGGCAGACGGTGTCAAAGGCAGCCTTCAGATCTACGAATGCCATGTATAGATGGCGATCTTTACGGAATTCGTAGGTCTTCTCTATGAGCAGTCGAACGGCGGAGATGTGGTCTATTGTGGAGCGGTTGGCCATGAAGCCAGCCTGCTGGGGACGGCGGCTGCTTCTGATGGCTGGGAGAGCACGAGTGAGCAAGATCCTGGTGAAGAGCTTGCCAGGGATGGATAATAAGGTGATGCCTCTGTGGTTGCCGCAGACTAGCCTGTCGCCCTTACGTTTCCAGAATGGCAGGATGACTCCTCTGGTCCAGTCACTGGGAAGCCTCTCTGTCTCCCACACCTGGTTAAATATGTGGGTCAGCCACTCGACAGTGCTGTCCCCGCCTGATTTTAGCATCTCGGTGGTTATTGCATAGATGCCGGGGGCTTTTTACTGTTGTTCAGTTTTTTCAGAGCGGCTCTGACTTCCCCGGGTGTGACAGGATCTGTACTGCAGGCATCACTAGGGGCTGCAGCGTTTGCAGCCACTAGGATGGTGGGATCAGCCGGGGTGGTATTGTGCTGCAAGAGGAGGCTAAAGTGCTCTTTCCAGCGTTCGAGGCAGTTTGCTTTGGTCATAATAATGTTGCCATCAGAGTCTTTCACCAGGGCTGTCTTGATGCATGGGCCATTACTGGCTTGGCGCAACAGACTGAAGACACGGCTCATGTTGTTGCTATTGGCCGCGGACTCTAGGTGTGTCGCTTCTGCTTGCCAGAACTTCTCCCTGTCCTCAGCTATGGCCACATTGCGCTGGTGGTTCAGTCGCCGATATTCCGTCAGGTCACCTCGGAGCCGAGCCTCACGCCGCCGCTCGATGATGTCAAGTGTCGTCTCCGATATCCAAGGCTTGTTTGGGGATGATTGTGAGGATCCAAGGACATTATGAGCTGACTGGATGACACTTTCCTTGAAGGTCACTTTGTCAGTAGCTAGGGCATCGAAGGTGCAGCGGATGGAGCAACTGAAATTTGTGGCGATGTTGGGATCACTGAGTAGGGAGGAGTCCAGGCGAGGCTGAGTCTTGGTGTGCTGGTTGGCTCGCAGCTTTAGCTTAAGCTGAGCCACCAGCAGACGATGGTCGGTGTTGCCAAGCTCTGCTCCTCTGTACACACGGCAGTTGGTGACAAGCGACTTCCAGCGTCGAGAGATGAGGATGTGGTCCAGCGCTTTCCTGGTTCTGCCATCTGGGCTGTACCATGTCCAATGATGGATTTGTTTCTGGGGAAACCAGGTATCAGCGACACAGAGGTTGTTGTGGTGGCAGAGAAGGAGAAGGCGGTTACCATTATCGTTTGTGGTTCTGTCGACAAAGGTTGTGCCGACAGGTGAGCCGGTGGACTGGTCACTGCTGGACAGAGTGGCGTTGGCATCAGTGAGGATGATGGTAATGTTGTGTGGTGGGGCTTGGTCAACAGCCTGATGGAGTTGGTCGAAGAAGGCATCCTTCACATCTTCATCAGCGACATCAATGGGGGCGTAGGCAACAATTACTGTCATCTTGCCATGCTGGTGGAGGAAGCGGGCAGAGAGTAATCTGTCGCCCAGAGGTGTCCAGCTGATGAGGGATTTACGGAGGGTCTTTGGGATGGCAAGTGCCACGCCGTAAAGGCCTGTCCGTTTCTCGGGGCCACTATAGATGTAGCAATGGTCGCCTGCTGTTGTTTCACCATTGCCTTGCCATCGAACTTCACAGAGCCCTGCCAGGGTGACGTTATAGCGGCAGAGCTCGCGGGACAGCAGGGTGGCAGTTCCTGGGCGAAGGAGCGTCTGGACATTCCATGTGGCGACACGGGTCCTGTGACGAAGATTGATCCATACTCGTTGGTCGGGGGTCCGTTACCGTGTTGGGCAGTCCGGCTTCTTTTTCTGGTCAGTTTCGTAACAAAGGGGGGTTTCTCCTGGGTGGGTTGTTAGCCCTCCGCAGGATAGTCGGTTGGTGGGGCTGCCACCTCACAGCGTACCGACACGCTGGGGTCTTTGTTTGTCTGGAACCTACCCTGGAGACCGGCCCACCAGGGTTGACCCTACCAGGAGCGAGCTCCAGATGGTATCGCTCTCCAGGGTCACTGGAACGCACAAGCCTCCTCGCCACGTCAAGGCCAGACCCATTCGAGGAAGTGCCAAAACTGGAAGAGTAATATAATGGAATTCTCTCCATTCCATGCTACAAGGCACAACCAGGTCCACAGAAGAAACCACCTGTAGTTTCAGAATTTTAGCATGTAAATCAACAATTTTCTTATTAAAAAAATTAAGAAAATCTTCACATTTCAGGATAGGATCTGGGTACCTAGTTTGCAAAGGATTAATAACTGAATTTATGGTCTCAAATAAAATTTTAGGGTTATTTACATGTTGAGTAATAACATCAGAGTAATACTTATATTTTGCATCTCTAGAGGCCTTCTGGAATGTCAAGAGAGATTCTCTGAAAATCTCATAATGCAATTTATGTTTTTTCCACCTCCTCTCAGCTTGTCGCGCATGTTGTCTAACCGTCCGTGTGGATTCATTTACTCATGGCAGATGTTTAGTTTTACCCCTTTTAACTTTAAGAGGAGCAACACTATCCAAAATCTCAGCACATACAGTATTAAACCGTTCCAACTGCTCATCAACAGTTAAATTCATCAGAGATATTTCGGATACAGAAGATTCATAACAGTCTCTATACAACATAGAGAACTCTGCACTAGTTTAGGAGTCAATTCTCCGAGACAGTACTTTTTCAGGCCATAAATTTCTCACATTCTTATAACAGACATTAAAAAACACAGATTTATGGTCAGAGAACACTACCTCATCAATCATAATATCCTGAATGGGCAGGTTGTAAGATAAAACCAAGTCCAATGTATGGCCCAACTTATGAGTTGACGCTTTAACCCACTGTATCAAATCAAAAGAGTCAATCAGATTCACAAACTCCCTGGAAACCACATCCTGCCCACAACACAGGTGCACATTAAAATCACCAATAATTAAGAAACAGTCAAATTGTGTAATCAGTCAACTCACAAAATCAGAAAATTCATTTATAAAATCCCTGTTTGACTTTGGAGGGCGATACACAAGTGCAACCAGCACAGGATTAGTCAGCATTATCTGGAACGTTTGTAATTCAAAACTATCAGGAGAAATCATCGGACATCCGATTTCATTTTTTTAAAAATAGACATAAGACCTTTGAGTAGAGCCATTTGCATTGTGGCCTTCTCTTTGATCGTTTGCTGCTCGCAGCAAAGCAAACGAAGATTCCGCAGCTCAATGCCTCTTGTGCAAAAACGGGCCCATCCAGTTTGTCTTACAAAGGCCCGGCCATCAGGAAGTATCGGGTGAATCCAACCACACACGCCCGTCGTGAAGCGCCGGTAGATTTTTCGGCCAGCGCTCCTCCTTACATCCGCAAACATTGAACCCGAACGAAGTACGGAACTCTCCGCCACCCACAGCTGGCTTCAGTTTTACAATGAATCCGCCACGCTTACGTCCGTACAGCGTCTTCTTCGATAAGAGCCGGGAGAGGAGACAGAACAAAGACAAACAGAGCAAGTAGACGGCATGCCATGAACACCGGCGCCATCTTGATCCAAATTATTGCAGGTTATGCAAATTAGCAAAAAAAAAAAGAAAAATCTAAGTGGGTGGAGCTAAATGATTATTGATGTGTTTTTGTTTGGGAGAACCCAAGGGATCAGTGGGAAAAAGAATTTTGTTTGTAAGACTTGCTGTTCGTGAGAAATGGACCAAAATATAAAACCTAGTGATTCATTTTTGAGAGATCACAATAAATATGTTAAACAGGGTATGCTTGTATAATAAATATCTCTGATTTCGGGAGGTCTCGCAGGTAAAATGGCAGATCAGATCAGTCCTGCTGTCATGAAAACCAAGGAACTGCCCATGAAACTTCGAGATGAAGTTGTTAGGAGGCAAAAAGATGGAGAAGGTTATTAAGTCATTGACAAAGCTTTGAACGTTCTTAGGAGCACTGTCAAAGCCATTATAACTAAGTGGAAAAAACTATGGCATAATCCAGACACCACCAAGATCAGGCCAAACTGAGTACTCGGGCAAGAAGAGCAAGTGTGAAGAGAAGTGTACAAGAGTCCAGATACAACAAAGAAGGTGTTACAGGAACAAGCCTGAAATAGGAGTACCTGTGCAGACCTCGACAACATCATCAGCTCTTCACAAACCTGGCCTCTAGGGGGAGAGTGGCCAGAGGAAGCCACTTCTGAGAAAGACCAAGATAGAAAATCTGAGAGCTTTTGGAAAAAGATTTTGTGGATCGATGACACTAAATTTGAACCGTTTGGTCTAAAGTGTAATGTCTGGGGCAAACCAAATACAGCCCAACAGCCAGGTAACGCCATTCCTGTGCTCAAGCATGTTGGTGGAAGCATCATACTCTGGGGTTGCTTTGCAGCAGGAGGAACTGGAAAGCTTGTTACCACCACAGACAACATGTACAAAACACAAGCAAATTGTTAAGAAAAACATGTTTTTGTCAACTAGCCATTGGCATTTATAGCAAAAATACTGTATATGTTCCAAAAGGACAATGCGCCAAAGCACAGGGTAAAAACTACAAAAGAATGGCTTGGAAAAAGAAGGTTTGTCTTTCAGAATGGCTGAGAAGGCCAAAATTAAATCCAATTAAAAATCTGTGACATGAAATATGTATGAAAATGAGTAGGTATGTGATACAGACACCATGTTAAGTTTTCAAATACCATATTTTATTTTAATTTGATATACAATTACGTACAAACAGGCATTTGACTTATTAAACAAATGTTTGTTTCACATTGTACTGAACGTGTCTTAAATGTGATAAGAACAAATGTTTCACTAATGCTTGCAAAAAAAATTTGAAGGCAGAAACAATAATCCCAAAGTTTATTATATTGGTTTTTTGGTGCAAAACTAGAGTTGACTTTTCCAAATGGAGGTAGTGGGGCTTAGTCTTTATTAGTTTTGATATCAATTGCATCTGTTTGTCATACCTGAAATATCTGTAAAAATATATAAAAAGCATACTAGTTATCATGTACTGCACCTATGGACATTTGACAATAAAAAAATTAACTCACCTACTCCTGGTCTCACATTGACTGTTGGGAATCTAACTTCCACTGTTGAGCTACACTGTTACACTTCTGTGTGCTAAACCTCATCTAAGTGAGTAGAATGGTTTTGAAACTCTTTTATATGCTCCACAATTCTTTGACATTGCTTCATTTTTGTCTTTAGGTGCTTTTTCGAACAGTCACTGGCCTATTGGTACAAAATTAAAATTTGTTTAGTAATTTGTCTGACACTCTTATCCAGATTAATTTAGAAAACATGGAGCTAAAATCACATGGAGAGAATTTGCAAGGATTCATAACCTGAAAGACTAAAGTTGGTTAGAACAAGTACTGGAGTAGTAACTAAAAAGGACAATTTGACCTGTTTTTTCTAGTATTTCATATTTTCATTTTGTATTTCATATTACCAAACAGCAATTTATATTAATTCATTCATTCATTTTCCTTTTGCTTTACCTAGTGGGGTTGTGGTGGCAGCAGGCTGAAAAGGCCAGCACCAGGGTCTTTGTCCAGTGGGACATGCCTGATCTCTAGTGGGAGCCTGAACTACCTCAGCAGGCGCTTCTTGATTCGGAGGAGCAGTGGCTTTATTCTGGGGCTCTCCTGAATTGCCAAGTTCCTCCTCTATCACGGAGAGGAAAGCCATCCACCTTACAGAGGAACCTCATTCCTTCATCCCTACTTGCGACTTTATTCTTTTGTTCACTACCTACAGCTTGTGACCATAGGATAGGAATATAGATTGACCTGTAAACAGAGAGATTTGTCCCCAATCTGAGCTACTGCTTCACCAACACAGCCCAGTACAGTGACTGTAACAGTGCTGTCACTGACCCAATCTATTTGTCAATCCCGCACTCTCCCTTTTGTTATCACTTGGGTTTAAAAAAGACCTCAAGAAATACATAAGCTCCTCCACCAAGGGCAGGGTCTCTCCCCTCAACTAAAGAGAGAATCCCACTCTTTTCTGGGAGAGAACCTTGGCCTGAGATTAAGAGATGTTGATTTTCACAGAGGTCCACTTCGGATGGTGCCAAGGGGACATCATTACTGCTTGCCCCTATACTGGATCACTAAACTTCTTTGGGAGTGTTTTGATATCCTGTTCAACACTGATCTTAAATGGTTTCGACATAATGCCAAGAATGCAGTCAAAACTGTCACTGCACTCATACAGAGACCGGAACACATGAAGTAGCGACCCAGATACCCAGGGGTGGACTCAGAGTGGTGAGGGCCCCTGAGCTTGAACCTTTGTTTGGGCCCTATAAATACATCATGAACTTCTCCAACCAGAAAAAAGCAAGACTTCTATAACACAGTACAGTAGCTACTAAGATAAGATAAGCTGTACCTTTATTGATCCCCTGCAGGGGAAATTTAAGTTGACACAGCAACACAAGTAGGAGGTGTAATATCAAAGAAAAGAAAAGTATTTCCCTAAATACCTATACATCAGAAGTGGTCCTCATATAGTTCTGGAGCATTTCCACTGCTTCAGGGATCCAACTTCTCACTGTAGTCCTGCTTGGTTTGACTCTCTTCAACTGCTGAAGTCATGTAGGGACCATCTGGCTCACTGTATGATCTGAGTTGCTGAGCTAACTCCACTGGTGATTCATAAGTAACTCTTGACTATAAACACTGTGTTTTTTTCCAGAGAGTAACAAAAAAAGTCAACAAACAAAAACAAGAGAGCACTGAACTTCTGTGGCAGCCAGCGGCAGCACCAAACTTCATGGCCTCTCCAAACTTCTTTCATGCAAAAAACTTTTGCTTCTGCAACTGCTTTTGCATGAGCCCTTCTGATTCTCCTATACCACTCAATTGAATCAGCAAAGGACTCCATGAGCATTACTTGGAAGGCCTCTTTCTTCAACTTGACAGCTTCCCTCACCAAGGTATCCTAGGGTTACCACCATGGGAGGTGGTATTGCTGTCATTACCAACAAAGGCTTTTGTACGAAGTAATAAATAAATTTCAGTAAGCGTGTTCAATACTTTTTCTCTGTGTCATTTCACATTATTACACATAAATTATGGACATCTATGGTTTGATTTCTTTGCGCGTGTGGATTGCATGGGTTGTTACCAACAATTTCATGTCAATAGCACCTTTAGAAATATTTTTACTGAGAAACATGGGGACGCGTTCAATACTTATTTTACCTGCTGTATTATATAATAAAGTTTGTCCAGGAAAATAACAAAACCTAAATGTTTTTTATCTTTGATGCCTCATGATGAGCATATTGATTTACAACACACACATACACACATTGATCCTTGGTCTGTTCCAAGTTTGTTCTTTTTCTTCTTTCTGTCTTTTTTCGCTAGAATCTCTGTCTGTGATGAAGACAAGTTTGGGCACAATGAGTTTATTGGGGAGACCAGAGTAGCTCTGAAGAAACTCAAATATAATCAGAAAAAAAAATTCAGTGTATGTTTAGAGAGAGCTGTCCTGGTGAGTCTCTCTCTCTCTGTCTCTCTTCATAATACTTTATGTTCATTACATACTATAGGTGTTTCATCACCTTTATCCTATAGACAAAGAGGACTGCAGCTGTTTGTCCTGCAAGAGGAATATCCCTTTATGAGGATGAGGTATATATTTTTGCAAATTTGTAACAATTCTACATTTTTTTAACAAGAAATTACAAATTCATTTTGTATTTCTATTTATCTGAAATCAACAAATTAAAACTGCATTGCCCCTGCTTGTTTGCATTTGTACAAATTTTTCATGAGTCCAGGATCTCAGAAGCATTTTGAACCATTATTAATGAATTCAATTATATGATTTAACCTAATAATACTTCAAATTCTTAATAAGTAATATTACATAATTCTAATATCACAACCAACCTTCAAGAAGACAATTTATATTTTGTGTCATCACATTTGCCATCATATTCATAGCTCTTTGTTTAAGAAAGGATAAAAAATTTCATGAAAAGATATTGATTGCCACTTTCTTGCTCAGACTTTTTGTATGGTTGCATTTGTTTGTGTGTATATGTGTGACTATATGTGTCTGTGTAGCCTAGAAAGGATGGAGCAGAGGTACAGGAGAGAGGTCGTATCCTGATATCTCTAACATATAACAGCCATCAGAGTTGTCTCGTTGTTGGTGTAATACGCTGTGTTCACCTAGCAGCCATGGATACTAATGGCTACTCTGACCCCTTCGTCAAAATGTGAGTCCTTTCCTGTAAAACCATTTCAATGCATTTCAACTTAAAGTCCATATTATTCATATTAGAAAAAAAAATATTATACTTACTACAATGTTTTTTTGAATAATCATCTTATGATTCACTTTTCTATACCCAGCTGAGTAACAGCTTGGTTTAGTTTGACACAAATGTAATTAAATATTTGTAAATATGAACATTGAATGGAAAATGGAAAAGTACAGAAAGTGCATGCCATAACCAAATTATATTATTATATTAGAATAATATTATATTACAACATTATTTTGGGGAATGTGACCTGCTTTAAGGACTGGGATCAGGAACCACTGATCTAAAGTGTATTGGTGCATGGTCCTACTATCTACAAATCCAATGGTTTCAGATGCCTAAAGCCGGACATGGGGAAGAAGGCTAAGAACAAGACCCAAATTAAGAAGAAAACTCTAAACCCTGAATTCAATGAAGTAAGAGCTGAAAAACATACTCTATAAACAAATACACTATCTTCATGACAATTTCAGAATTAGTTCAAAGGGTGATCAGCAATTTTTAGGCTTAACATAGAGCAGTTAACACAGATGTTGTTCATGGATGCTGTTATAAAATTGCTGATATAACAATGACACATAGTGATAGGACTCAGATTGTTATGTAGCTATGGGGCACACTTCACAATTACTAGCCTTTTCTCTTGAATGTTTGATCATAAGTCATAATTCCTCCTAGAACAATAGCCCCAAATGACTGCTTTGGAAGTTAAGTTGTGAAACTAGGCTAGACCAGGTATACTGACATTTCTATACTTGACAAATTTCTGTTTGCAGGAATTCAGCTATGAAATAAAACATGCTGAATTGGCTAAGAAGACCTTAGATATCTCAGTCTGGGATTACGATATTGGCAAATCCAATGATTACATAGGTACAGTATGAGTGTGGTGTAGTAATATGTTTGGAATGAAATGTATTTTTTGCAACAAATACTTGCTGGATACAATTATTTGTTTTATATGTGAAGCATATGCACATCATTTTAATTAATCATTTAATTTACGTCATAAGGATTAATTGCTTTTAATCTTATTGCAGTATTTAGTTTTATGTCACGGTTGTGAACTTAAGGTCTGAGCTTCAGAAAACAGTTTAAAAATCTGTCCTTTTTTACTTGTTTGTAATAATTTAACAGTTCAACCAAAATAGGAAGCCACTATCATAGATTTGAGTGCTAAGTATACAACCCATTCTACATCCATTTCATTTTTGTTTCTCATATGTAATGTAAAATGAGTGTTTTTTTTTTGAAATATATATATTGTTACGATCACCAGCTGGATCTCCACCCTGGACTCTTGCTATTGTTCCTGGACTCCATTTCCCATGTGTTCCTTGCCCCACCTGTGATCTTGTCATGTGCTACCATTGTTTGTGTGTTATGTTCTGATTGGTTCCTTGGGTTCATGTGTCTTGTTTCCATTGGTTAGTTTTGTCATGTGTTCTCACTTGCTCCTAGGTTGCTGATTATTGTTTGTTTGTTCATGTTCGTGTTCATGTTTTCCAAGTTTCCGTGTTGCCTAGTTTACCTGTGTTTTGACCCTTGGACTGTTTTCCCTGTTTCTGATTGTTTGCTGCCTGCCCTGACCTTTGCCTGTGTTTTTGGATTACTCTTTTGCCACTGCCTCGGATTATACTGATTGCTGGTGCTCGACCCTGCCTGTTTTTGACCACGTTTGTAAATAAAGCCTTGTGTTTGTATCCCCAACTCCGTTGTCACGACTCCACACATTATATATATATATATATATCATATTCTGCGGATGGGAGGCACATCTAACATTACTTTAGTTGTAAAGTGTGTTTACTAACCAAGCAATAACCAATAATTAAGTATAACCCCGAGTCTCAGATTTCAGTAAACCAATTGAGATTGATTTCAGTAAACCAATCAAACCCCATACATTTTAAACCCCAAAATAAACAAATTCAATGGAAATGAGTGATTACATTAACTGTAAAATTACACACAATACGAATGATTCAAAATCAAGTTATGCCCAAAAAAAAAATAATAATTATATTACCCAGCTGGCATTTAAGGTTTTTCTCATGGCGCAAAATGTTGGAGCTCACTAACTGGTAAATCATTTACGAGTACTCACAAAACCTGATGAAACAGTACCAATACCAGCTTAGAAGACATAAGGAAGTGATGACAAGATCAGCAGATCCAGTCGGGAAAGGTTGTCCATGAACCATCACTCACAACGATGAATCAGATGACGTGTCCAGGCAAATTCTCCATCTTGTGATGCAAACAGGCCCCAATCAGCAGCCTCGGTCTCTTCTAGTAGATCGCTCCGTATTCCTGGATTTTGTTGTTCCTCGCTCTCACTGAACTCCGAACCGTACGAAATGTCCGTCCATACTTGGATGCTAAATAAACACTGATTTAGTCTTTCTTCCAAGTTTGCCAACAGATTAGCACAATAGCAGGAACAAAACAAAACTGTGACATCTTCCTTCATGTGTGCACGTGCTCATTCTGAATCCACTCAGCTCTTGAGTTTAATTCTCTTTAAAAGTTCAGTCCTTTTAATTTTTCTTTAGCAACAGCCCTTAAGCTGTTCAGTTTCCATACTCACAGTCAGAAAAATTTTTTTCGATTTTAGTTTCTAGTTTTGCGCTCCATTTTGTGAACACTGTCTCTCTCTGTCTCAGTCCACCCCCCCCTCCACATCCCAAAAAAAAAAAACCCTGCCCCCTGAACTCTTTAGGTCATAATCTAAACACTTTATTGGTTAATCAATCACACTTATTTTAATTAAACATAAATTACAATTTCTGTTTTTAAACTTTACATCAATTTTAAACCTTTCTAAACATGAATGAACAAATATGAATTTACAAAAGGAATTAAACAACAGGAAACACTTTTTACATTAAACTTTGCTTCTCGAGTACAAAATATTATTCCATATTCCCCATTTCACCTATGTAGAAATTCTAGAAACCTTAATTTAGAAAACCCTTTTTTAAAGTTAACAAAACACTTAATTCAGTAGACCCTAATGCAGCAGGGCTCTACATATAAAATGTCTTATGCAATTAGATCCATGCACAAAAAAAATGTATGATGGTGCTTTAGGGCTTTTTTTAATTTTTATAAAGAAAATTCTTTGAATTGAAAACTATACCTTTTTTCTCCCTGAAACTATATTCAAATTGCACATATGTTGGTCCTATTCCACCCCACAGTTGTCTGCGGTGGTGTTTAGCACTTGTATATTCTCTTGTGCATGTGCGCATATGCCATGACCTTTACCACAAAGTCATGTGATGACAGTGATGTGGTACTTACTATAAATACTCAACACACTGTCACTTTTACTCCTTTTCTCTACTTGACGACATCCGATCTGGGACTGCTTGTAGAGTTCAGAGCTATCATGTGCAGCTTGTGATTTTGGTTGGAGCTACAGTTTTCATGACCTCCAAATCTGTGACAGATTAATTTCTTTTTTCTTGGTTTCTATCTCTTTTCCCACCACAGTGAGTGTAGCCATTCCTTTTTCTATTAGAGTATTGACTGTGAATTTTCTATTGGAGTATTCTCTTTGAATTGCATGTTCTTGTCATGCGGCCAGCCACTCCCTTTCCCGGGGTCAGAAGCCACCTGTACGCTGACTTCAGCTTGTATACTCACTTAGCCCTACCAGCCATCAATCTGTGTTCATTCAGCTAGTGCTCAAATCTATTACAGCCCAAAGATGACTATCAGCTCTGTAATCAATGTCTTGGTATCGGCCATCTAGATACAACCCACAGCTTCGAGGCCCCTGCACTGAATATGAGGCTATGCCTATGCTGACTTGATGATAGTGATTAGCAGGCCTATACACATCTGACCTGGGTAGGCCTCAAATCACAAACTCTCGGGCTCATCAGTGGCTTACATGTAGAGAAAAACATCCGAAATACATCTTGAAACTGACCCCTGAAGCTGGCCTCTACAGAGTTGATGGATGCCTTACCTCTAACAGCAGGACAGAAGAGTTTGGGGAAATTCTACAACAGTTTGGTTTATGCATGGTGTCAGGTATGGCTGGCCCTTTGCCCTGTATTCCTGGACTGCTCATTGCATCCATGGCCAAAGAGGCCCGAGAGGCTTTGTAACTGCAAAACCAGCAGAGCAACACAGACCAGCCAAATGGCCCTAGTGCCAAAGGCCACATCAGAGCTATAGGTTCTTAAAACCTTGCCACAGGGGTACAAACTCTAGTTATACCCTAGTTAGCCCCTGACTTTCCCATGCCTCAGCGTCCTATCAATTTCAGACCCCAAAAATATTGCTGTACTGATCTGAGAAGTTATTTTCCTCTTGGACAAAGGGAAGATAAAGAAAATAGACCCTGCTTTTTAGAACAAGTTCTCATAGTATGTTCTTTAAAAAAAGATTGTGGTTTTCTTACCAGACATTGTTCTTGCCATGTACCCATAAGCCACATTCGTGGGCCTGCATGATGCATATGTCCATGTTTCCATTTCCCTACATCTAGCATTTGATGATGCATTGAAACTTTGGTAATTTTTAATTCTAAAACAAGAAAAATTTTTGATTCCAGAACTTACAATACAGTCAGATCTTTGTTTCAATACAGTGATGATGCTAATGGACTAAATATTGTATATGTGCATATACGATTTGCTTTATATTTGAATAAAAAATTGACTTTTGATGTATGCAACTGCATGAAGATCAGTTTAACTACCCAATATATATCATGTAATATTATCAACCTTAAAACAAAACATCCACTTGGGAAGGAATGCAGTGAAGATACCTTGCCCTTTGCTGCAGGATTTGATTCTGTGCATTGCTATGCATTGATATAAAATGTCTACACACCCCTGTTAAAATTGCAGGGTTTTGTGATGTAAAAAAAAAAACATTAAACCAGGATAAATTATTTTTCATCTATAATGTGATATAGCAACCAACAAAATTCAAGTGAAAAACAAATAGAAACATTTTAGAGAAAAAAAAGAAAGAAAAAACTTAAATTGACCTGGTTGCACAAGTGTGCATACCCCTTAACTAATACTTTTTAAGCTCCAGATCTATCAAATTGGGAGGAAATATCCAGTGCAAAGCCCTCTTCAAGTCATGTGTTTTCGATAGGATTTAGAGCTAGGCTTTTGTTAGGCTGTTCCAAAACCTTGACTTGGATTTGTAGTTTGGGTCATTATTGTGCTGGAAGGTGAAGATTTTCTATATTTTTCTTTATTTTCAGATGTCTAAAAGAGGCCTGCAGGTTTTTGTTTTTTTTGGTCGCCAAAATAGACTGGTATTTGGAGCTATCCATGATTTCCTCTATCTTGACTAGAGCCCTTGTCCCAGCTGAAGAGAAGCAGTCCCATAGCATGATGCTGGCACCACCATGCTTCACCATGGGTATGGTGTTCTTAGGGTAATAAGCTGTCATGTTTTTGCACCAAAGATATCTTTTAGAGTTATGCCCAAAAAGTTATACCTTATAACACATATCACAAACATGTTAAGAATTTGAGAGATTGTCACATGCAAGGATTGACCAGTACTTGCCATATATTCCTGCAGCTCCTTTAATGTTGCTGTTTTTTCTTTTCCTTTTGCCAAATTTAGAGGTACATTGTGTTCCTAGTAATGTCATTGTGGTGCCCCATTTACTCAATTTTCTGGCTGTGGTAGATTTCAGCTACTTGCCACAATGGCCTTCAGGGTGATCAATGGTGCATCAAATGTTTTGGTAATTCTGTAGTACTCCTTTCCTGATCGATACCTTTCGAAAGTGAAATCCTGTACATGCTTTGTATGCTCTTTGCTGACAATAGCTTTGGATGAAACCAAGAAGATGTCAAGAAAATCTTTCAGAAACAGCTGATTTTTATTTGGGGTTAATCAAAATAATTTAATTGATGACAGGTGTATGACGATGTTCAAAAATTATATAATTTAAAATTTTTATTCAGTCCCAAGTGGAAATTCCCCTGAGTACCACGAAATCTTTGCCCACCAAAGAAACTCAAGCCATAAATTATCAAGGCCTCAACCAAGTAAAACAACCTAGTACGGATCTGTGAGGGAAGACGGTCTTTAGCACCACCTTTGGCCACTTTGAAATACTGTGTCAAACTCCTCACCAACCAACTCTACGTCAAAGGAGAAAAGTGTGAGTTCCATATGGCAAGGATCGCTTTCATTGGTTAATTCATTGGCCCAGAGGGGGTCTTCATGGACCAAGACAAGGTCTCAGCCATCACTAACTGGCCCCCACCAAAAACTGTCAAAGAATTGTAAATTTTCATTGGATTTGTAAACACTGAGAGATTTTAGCATCATAGTGTCAAAGGTTTTAGCATCATAGCGTCACCCCTTTAAGCTCTGCTGAGGAAGGGCCCCAAGAAGCTGCAGTGAAATTCTGGAATGTGCGCTTGTGTAGTCCATAGAAAACAGCTGAAGCGTCTTCGTGGCAGTGTGAAGCATTGCCGGTGGACAGGTCCAGAGTGAAGGGGCGGGAGGTCTGGATCACCGGCAGCTCAGGAGTGATGCTCATCTGGTCCAGAGCGTAGGGGGGTCTGGATCACCGGCAGCTCAGGAGTGCAGCTCGGCAGAAAGAGAAGGAAAGTGATTAGGTATGCTCACAGTCACCGTGTGGAGATAAAAACTTAATGAAACTTAATGAGGAGTGCAGGGGACTCCGGCAGGACTAGCTATAACAGCATAACTAAAAGGAGAACCAGGGGGAAACACAGACGTGAGAGATCCCTGATATGCAAGGCATACAGTCACTCTGCCGTCAC